>JARKHS020000957.1:0-125150 GCA_030143305.2 Amblyomma americanum | reverse complement strand
AATAGCCAAACGGGCGAGTTGGTGGTACATATTGGTGGCAAACAGCGCAACGACGCGGACAGAGTGGAAGACAGTATTGACGTGGTCGATCTGTTCTATTCCCTCCCTCACAATGAATTGATGTACGCGGTTTCAAAATGTGTAACAATTGACAATGATGAAGAACAGTTTATTAGAGGGTGTGGCATTTCTGTGGCTAGCTTTCTTGAGCTGCTGTCTTTTTATTTAAAGTCAATGTTCGTTGAATGGGACAGTAAACTATATACCCAAAAAGCGGGTGTTTGCATTGGATCTAGGGTGGCACCAGTGATTAGCGATATATTTTTGTCCTTTGTTGATCGTGGTATCCAGGAAAATCTGTCGGGAATGGCGTCACGCATCTTTCGTTACGTCGATGACTTCTTGATTTTTGTAGAAAAAACTAACTTTTCAAGGCGCATGACTGATGTACTAAAAGTATTTAAAGAAAATGCTTTAGGTCTAGAGTTCACCACTGAGGTCACGGTCGGTAGTAAGCTACAATTTTTAGATCTGAGTTTGAAGGTTGAGACGGGGCACGTCTGTTGGGAATATCGTCCAAGGATGGGAAAACCGCTGTTAAATTATAAATCGCATCATTCCAAAACAGTTAAAACAGGAATTGTGGTCTCATCTCTTTTGTCCTCATTATCAAAATCTTGTATCCATAGGGCAACCAACAGCTTCAACGAACAAATTAAAAGGTTGAAGGAAGCTGGATACCCGGATGGTGTTATGTTATTGGGATGTAACAAGGTAGCCAAAAAGCTTAGGAATCCATCTTTGGTCCCTAGTCCGGGAAAAGAGAACGAAAGGAAAAAGGTTGCCATTCTCCCATACGTACACCGTATGTCACATAATCTTAAAAATGTGGCAAAAAGGTATGGCGTAGGGGTGGTTTTTTCAGCACCCAGGAAACTTAAAAGGGTTTGTGCTGTTTTGGAAAGAAAGGCTGAACAACGAAAAGAATCTGAAACAACTTGTGGGGTTAAGCACGAAACAATGTATGTGCCATGCGCAGAAGAGGTTGTGTACAAAATCCCAATGTCATGCGGACAAATATATATCGGGCAGACGGGGCGTTGCATCAATACACGTTTGAAAGAGCATGCAAATAATCTGGAAGTTAACAAATCTAATCATCTAGTTGACCATGTTCGAGACTGCCAATTTTGTTTTCCTTCATTGCCTTACTGTGATATCCTCTACAAACACCCTGCCCGATTAACACGTGAGATTATGGAAGCATATCACATGAAGAAAAAAACAAGGTTATGTGTCAGTAAGCCATCTATTTCATTATATGACAGTGAGGTTGCATACCTCGATGCCACGTAGAAAACTTGGGTTTTGTCTAGGTACTAGCTGATAAGTTGGCCACTTTGTCTATAAAATGTACTGCTTTCCTTAAATAAATTTCAGTTGTGAGTCAGCGCTTGTCCTGTATTTTCTTCCACTCTGTCCGCGTCGTTGCGCTGTTTGCCACCTAAAAAACAGTCTATAGGCAATAGAAATCCTATCTACAGTTTTATGGCCATACACTTTTAGTGTACTTTTGTCTATAGACAGTCTATAGACTATGAATAGACAAAAAGAAATGTCTATAGGAAGGCAATAGAGCCTACAAGAAATCTATAGACTGTCTATAGACCCTTTTTGTCAGGGTAAGGAGCGGACCATCATCCATTACCTAGGTACCGGAGTGTGAGGGTCAATGTACTGCAGAAGTCACGCCATTTTTTCCTTCCCAATTGCTGCGGACGTTTACGCATTGTCGAATGGAGCATTTGAGCCTCACGATACGATTCTAAAGACCCGGATCGACGGCAATCCCTTTCCGCTTTTCTTTGTAGTGCCCTAAGCCGCTCATACTCTGCATCAATACTTGTGAGCTCATCAAGTATGGGGACTTCCTTGGTACAACGACTCAGGCTATCTTGCACAAGCGAAGTGAAGTCGTCAATACTATTGTTCGTGGAATTTTTTTGAGTTATATAGTGACGAAAAGCTTCCCAATTGGTAAGTTTGGATTTACGTTGGGCACCCTGACATCGTAAGCTCGGATGATTCACTTGTATCGGATAGTGATCACTTCTGCGTTTCTCAATGTCTGTGGTCCACCCGACGTTAGACACCAGATCTTGAGTGCATAGAGTCAGATCTAAACAGCTGCAATGACGAGAACCGCGAAGACAGGATGGAGAACCGTCGTTCAGAATACATAAGTTACATTTCTCTGCGGTGAACTCAACGACCCTTCCACAGGTGGCACAGTGGTCACTACCCCAAGCAGTATTATGAGCGATAAAATCACTGCAGATCAGTAAACATGAGCCCGCTGTTTTCAAGAAGTGGCGATTTCACCTTTTATTCAAGCGTTTGAGCCGCGACCACCAGCGCTTTCCATGCAGGTAGCGGTAGTGAAAAAAAAATAACAACACCAGCTCTGTAGCAGCCGAAGCCTTGTTAGGCTAACTGCTAAAACCTCCTGCTGTTGAATATACTCCCTATATTTATCTAGACATTGCGCAGCCGTGTTATCAGTCCTAGTGCAGCTATTACGGTTACAGAAATGACTAGACGGGTCGCTGCAGAGGTCAGAGTACGCCTGCATCACTTGTACGGGTCCAACAACAGCCACTCGACCGAGGTTCCTTAACTCAACGTCGTGTGAAATTACCCGATGGGAGGACAATAAAAACCATTCAGGGGAAATAAATTAGGATAATCTAGAAGACCGATGCCAACAACCAATCCCAGCTTCGAAAATATTTAATCTCTCCGGTAGGAAACGTGGTCGTTTGTTTGTGACGTTGTATGCTGATTTTTCTTAGGTGCCATGTAAACGTATCTGGAGCGTTAGTAAAATTCTTATCTGTGTACTTTGCTCATTTTTAACACTTTAAAACGCAGCGCTCGAGTAATATGTTGCCAGGAGACCATAAGTAAAAGAGATAACTAAACATTTCTGACATTCTACACTGCAGATTCTGATGTTTGTCGTATGGCAAGCATCTCATAACCGCATCTCTCTTTGAATACTAGCGCCCACAACAACAACACTGGAGAGAAGTTGTCAAACTTTTTATATTTGTTTGAGGTTTATTCGTAATAACTTGATTCAGTGTCACCTCTTACTGTGTGCCTAAATATTTTATGAAATATATACAAAGTATTTCCAGTACCAAAACTGGGAGCCCCGCTTTAATGCTGAAGCGTTGTGTGCAATATAGATTCTTAAGGCTCGTCAGGCGTCTGAACATGCCTTTTGAGCCGGCTGTCCAGACTGGATGAATACAATGAGTTTAGATATGCATGTACACCTTACATGATTATTTCGAAAGGGAATGAATGAATGAATGAATGAATGAATGAATGAATGAATGCAAGGTTTGGACATTGATAGCAAGGGTTGAAGATGGCATAGTACGGTAGACGGAGCTTAACCTACCGAAGTGATATGGGCTATGAGGGGCGACGTAGTGGAGGCCTCCCGGTTACTTTCGACTAACTGGGCTTCTTTAACGCGCACTGACACCGATCGATACATGGGCGAATTGCGTTTCGCCTCCATCGAAGCGCGGTCTCCGCGACCGGAACGAATCGGCATCCTCGAGTCCAGGCGGCCGAGCGCTCTGACCGCTGATCAAACGCGGCGGTGCACTGAGTAAAGATTTCACGTGCAGCAGGAGTAAGAGTGCCAGTTTTGTTACAAAACGGAAGATGGTGCAACTCAGAGAAGTTGTTGCTCTCTTTTGTTATATATCGTTGACTGATGTCTTCAATCCTATGCTGAGCACGAAAAAAAAATATGACGGGTTTTCCCGTTGGTTTGGAAACGCGAATAGAAGCAGGAAAAGGAAAATTGTCGAGAGCATTGTGGCTGGACGACACAACGAATTATCTCGTCGGTTGGAAACGTAGGAAAAAGGACAGAGATGAAGTGGTTGGTGAGAGATTATATGAATGATAAATTGTGCACAGATGGGGAGAGTTAGGATTATTGAGAGTTTCTGTGAAAAAAACTGATGACGGTTAGTTTTGAAAAACAAGCCCAGCTATGGCGCTGAAAAGTACCCCAGTAGAGTTTGCAGTTGTCATCCTTGTGTCCAACCGTTTAAGAGGTGCACCTTGGTGTGCGTGCCTGATAATACGGTGGGCACGAATGGTGTGCGGCCTATTAGAATAACTATGTATGGACGTGTATTTTCTTCTCTTAAACAACAGCGCGATCTTCACCGAACAGTCGCTTGTTTTACTGCTGCAGATGTTTGGCGTGTTCCGGCGTGCCATCGCCATCTCCTCTTCCAGCAACGACACGTCATTCAAGTGCCTCAGCGCTACTCTTACCCACTACGACCCACGAACCAAAAAGGCCACCTACGTCTGGCACCTCAAGGCGCGTGGAGAGAAGCCGGCGTAAGTCTCCTGCATGACCTGTCATCATACGCTCTTGTCTTATACTCAGCCTTGTAGGATCAAGGGCGTACTCTGCTCCGATCTACAGGCGGTTTCTAAGGCCTAATTTCTACCTGTGGCCACGGAGCAGTATTAAAATCTATCGGGATTTGAGGTCATTCCACGACAATGTACGCTCTCAACCGCGGCGCCGTCATAGCTCATTCCTCGAAATACCGTTTGGAGCGTCACAATTCTTCCTAGTCCTCGCAAAGATCCGAGGCAGTCATTCCTTAAAGAGTGGAAATGAGATGTTATTAGGCATTACAGTCGAGTAGTCCTTGGGAAGTAAGCATGGTGTTCCTACTTAGAAAGCAGAAATAAGACAAATTTCGAGAATACAATAACCGTCAATTTTCCATAAACCGCAGACTATATTGGCTTCAGAGGCGCAAAGAGCATACCATATGTCACTATTGTGATCACTCACCTTTGCAAACCACCACAGGAGTCCTGATTTAGATGGCGCGATGGAGATGCCTTTGAGCACTTAACTATTTAGCGCAAGTACTTGCCCATCCAAAGCATAAAGCGCAGGTCTCACCTGGGGTGTGGGGAAAATATACTACTGCATAATAGCAAGAGGCTGCAAAATTGCAGTGCATTCAGTATAGGCACCTGGCAGTTTTGTATTTTCTCTTTATTAGCAACTCTTAAGGCGCTCTTGTAACAGGAATTTTTTAGGGCCGCTGATGGAGAGACTAAGCTTTGGTTGCGGGCAAAGGCATTAATTCACACGAAGAGACCAACCGAATCAAGGAGACAATCCCAGTTGACGGTCAAAAGAATAAAACACAAGAGAGAGGGCCTTTTTTCTGGGGAAAGCTTTTTAATCACCCAGAAAGAAACGCATCGTTATTTTGTGTCATCGGAGACTATGAAATTTTGGCACTGGCATGATTAATGACGGCGTAATGAATCGCAATCGCAAGAACATATACTACCCATGATGTCATCATCCAAGCACCTAGGCTGAGCAGGAAACTCACTGATACTCAAATTGTCTTCTACGAAATGCTTACTGTGTGAGGCTCAGCACGGTCCTAGACACTCGGAAATGACGTGATCTTACTCATTTTATCACAAACGGTGTCGCATTGAAGTGCAGCGCCCATGAACGGAGAATTCAACCGTGTTACGAAGTGAGGTTCTTGCCTCTTGGAACACGGCTTATTAATGCGAAAGCAATATATGGCTCACTTTGAAGCTCACGTCCGCAAAACGTGTCCACAGAAAACGGCACCATGTGATGTCATGAGTCAACGTCATATCAAGTCACGT
Organism: Amblyomma americanum; assembly: GCA_030143305.2. Lineage (NCBI taxonomy): Eukaryota > Metazoa > Arthropoda > Arachnida > Ixodida > Ixodidae > Amblyomma > Amblyomma americanum. The sequence goes on along the minus strand of JARKHS020000957.1, from coordinate 119,393 downwards.
GACAACGATGTAATGTAACGTCATATAAAGTCCCGTGACAGATGATTGCAAAGACTTTAGGCCACATGACAAGTAAGCTATATGCCTCTTTTAAGAATACACGCCAATATCCGCCCCCTAATCCATGAAAGTGTAGACTGCTGCTGTTGCTGGGAGGAAGAAGGAAAAGGAAAGAGCACGGGCCTGCCTACTGGCTCAAGCCGAGCCACGCTCGCTGTCACGTGCGGAAAGTAGGAGGGGTAAAGGATAGGAGAGCAAAGAGTGAAAGAAAAGACGCGCCGCGCTAATAGTCCCCGGGCCGATCCCGGAGGCAGCGCAATACCGGGCCGACTCGTGCCAGAGTGCTTTAAGTCAAGCACACCGCCATATTCCAAAAATAGGTTTAATATCTTATCTCCAAGGAACCGTAGCAGATATTAAAGCAGGTATCAGATATAATATGGTGGTGGTGATACCACACAGTGTAGATGAAATCCCAGCGAGAGCATGACTGGCTTACCCCAATGTGGTGGCAGCATTCCCAACTACATTCGCACCGAAATTTTTAGCAACCATTCATCGTACAGCGTTCTCGGTGGAATGATAGCATTTCTCTCTACACATAGCTTTCATGTTTTAGTCAAGTTGGAGGCTAGCTGGGGACAGAGATTTGGACCGATGACATATGCACCGTCAGCTGCGTGATTTAAGGCGCCGCTGAGGTGTCCACCGAGATGTCGAGAAGTGAAAGCTACTGCGCCCTTTCCTCTCTTCAAAAAGTCTTTCGCATCCCTCCCCGTAAGCAGACTGAAAGGGGCTCTAAAACGCCTTCCGAGGAGACAACATTAGCTCACTTAATCACTGCACTGTGTTGCCATGAAAACCAGAGCCAAATAATACTCTTCAACACCCACAATCGCGCGTCAACTTTGACGAGCCCTTTCCGGCGACATTTTTATGCTCGCACCCTCCTCCGTCTCCCGCATCTGCGTAGACAAGGTGAGAGGTGGCCATTGGTTAGAATCTTTCAGACGTCAGGCAGCTACCGTGGCCGCGGCCAGTAAGCCGCTTATCTCCGGCGGGTCGAGAAGCTCCGCTCCCAGAAGGGGGTCGGCGAAGGAGCGCCTACCTTCCAGCGTGCAAAAGGTGACGAGAGGAGAGAGAAAGGCGCGAAGACGCTGAAATTCAAATTTTAACTACAGATAACTCAGATTATAAAAAGCGCATTTAAAGAATCCTTGCTGTACACTATTCGTGAAGCGGCGTGCTTCAATATCCTAGGCATGCCGCAACTTTATAAGAGCCCCCTTCACAGCCCCTTTAAGTGCCCTCAAATATTTATATTTCTCAGAAACAAGCGCAACTGGACGAGGTGAAAATGACCGATGAGTATACTACAAGTGGATATTATGATCAAAGGACGAGGCGCACTGGAGAAGTTCGGTTGTAAAGAGGGCTCGATGACCTAGTGCTACTTGTGCACGAGTTCTTACACCGCCGCCGACAGCGGCGCAAAGCCACCGCAGCATGTCTTCGGAGGGCGCAGAGCCAGCAGATCATGTCGATGGCCTCAGTGGCGGCTGTGACTAGAAGAACGGTGATCTGGTTTCAGAAGTATCGAGGCGCCACATTCTAGCCACTGATCCGACATTGCTGATACAAAGAAGAAGACTTGAAAAAGGCAGTACATCTGGAACCTGCTCCTGGTAGGCTCGCCAGCCCGCAGCAGAGAGAGACACCGATAGCACTTAGAACTACGGGAAAGAGAGAGCTTGCGAGCAAGCTCTTATCGAATGAAGGCCTTGTATTGAGAAACAACTTGAAAAAACAATAAGTGAGATTTTTTGCCCTAAAGCCAAGTGGCTGCGCGTATTTTGTCTGATCATGACGTAATTGCGATCTCCTATTTCGCACACTTTTCCAAGTTATGTTTAAAAACCATGAAACCGGCCTCTCTTCTTGTTTTTTACTGAGTGCCACTTTGGTGAATCGCCCCGGCGAGCGCAGTGCATCGTCTGCGTTCTCGCGCTTACGACAACGCCAAAATTATCACCAATTATATCGGAGATGTCGTTTGCCAGCGCCAACGCGTTAGCTAACCTATGCCCGAAGACGACAAGATTACCCACGTTACGAAATGCATTGCCGATTATGCCTGTAAAATGCTGAGGATGGAGAATCCATAACCCCAATGGAACTTATTATTTTAAACTAAATTAAGCTACAGGTTTTCCAATCTTCGCTAGGAACATATGGAACGCGTCAACGGCTATTTTCATGCGCTGTGTGGTTCGTAAGGTTACCGCGTTCACAAGTAGTTTTCACCTGTGCACTGCTCTTCGGTGGCCTACACCTGTATGGTCCGTAGGATTATCAAAATTCTCGTTGTTCTGGTATGCGCAGCCAACAAAGACATTGTCCTTCGAGAAAGCTGTGTCCGGCGAGGAGGCCAATTCGATCTGTATAGATGGCGTTCAGAGCAAACAAAGTGTGATAGCCGCTCTTGTGGTTTGGAAACCATAACGTTTAATGCCTCAGAAATGGACGATCATGCTTTTCCGCTTCGTGCCCCTGTCGTAGTGCTTCTCTTTGCTGGTCTTGGGTCGACTGCCGCTAGTATTAGACCTCACGGACACAATCTCGGCAGGATAACATAATGCTGGGTTACCGCGCACCGTCGGGGCCAGCAATATTAAAAGGTAAGGGTGGTGACTTGCTTGTTGACTTCAGGCACAGTGAAAGCTTGCGCGTGGTGCGCTTCCGAATCTCCAAGTTTGGGGCAAAGAATGTTCAGTGCTTCAAATATCGATCTGTGAAAGTGGGAGTTGTATTCAAGAGTCCATCGAAATTATACAGGTCGTACTGACAAAGCAGCGAAGAGCGCTTTTGGTTGGTTGTGGTATATATCACTGCGGATTCCAGTCAACCCTATAACTGTCACATTTTATTAAGCTGCAGAATGTATACTGGTTCTACGATATTACACATACTGTAATTTATTTTATGAACATTCAGGTGTTCTAAATTAATCTCAAACCGTTCACCAAGGCGTCCCTTGCAATTTGAGTCGCTTCAAGACGTGTGCTGTTGGATAGGACATGAGGCGCCACTTAAAAAAAACATCTTTGGTGCCGAGTATTCTTCTAGAGAAACGTGCTCTTCTGAAAAACCCTTCCTGAGGAGTTTTTAAGAACTATGCGTATTACCTATATCAGCGGCTATATCAAGGTATGCAATTGAAGTAAGCTCACTTGTGCAAAGTAATGATGCCATGTCCCTTACACTGCGCAGATAACCAACCGCTGATACAAACGAGAGGAGCTACTAATAATGGATTTAACCTGGCACCCGCTTCCAACTCGAAGCGAAAAGCTTCTACAATTTAATGGCGAATGAAGTCCCCAATAGCATCAACCGAACCATGATTTTACAGTATCCTTAAATCATGTTTCCCCTAACTACGCAAAAATGTGGAAGTGGATGCAATACGATGCTTGCTTGGTTAGACCTGTGCATTTATTTTTGTCTAATTTTACAGCTATAGCTGTTAGGCGTCCGTCCCTGGCTTTCTCGTCGCCGTCAGCGTCCCCGGTGGGTGCGTTAATGTCACGTGACCTTACGTTGCAGTCAGTCTGGGTCGCATAAGTCTACGGATGGCTCTCTTTTGAGCAGCCGCCTGTGTTGCAAATGGGTTGCAAGCCCCAAGGGTAGCGTTGGCCTGGCGGCCTGGGGCAAAGCTGGAAACATCCGAAGGTCCCGGCAAAGGATGAGTCGACTGGCAACAGAACAACTTGTTTATTCTGGCATCGCAAAAGAGCAGCCGGTCAGGGCGACCACGTTACTCGAAGGAAGAAATCGAAGTCTCCGTTGGCGTCCGGGGCAGCTCCCTTTATACCCACGGAGTCGAGGGCAAGAAGGAACGGCTTGGGAAGAGGCGTCCGATACGGCGACGCTTGAACATGTTCAGACGTGACGTGCGCGTCCGCCGGGCCGGCGCCGGTCAGACCTCCTCGCCTCCCAGTTGGGGAGCTCCTCTCCCCGGCTGCCGCGCTTTGACAAGCGTGGGCACCAACATGCACACACACACACACGCACGCACGACGACACGTGGCACTGAAACCTGCCTGGACGCGCTTGGCGGGAGGCGTTGCGGCAGCGATGAACGGGCCCAAAATGACCGCCACTTTGAACGAAGCCGCGGCGTCCGTTGCATCCGCGCCGGCTATACCGCGCGTCGTAGGCGAGACGTAACAGACCGCCCCGCCGGGAGAAGGAGATCCCGATGGTCAGGGGACTGCATCCGCTGTCCAGAGGGATGTCGCTCGATGATGCTCGTAATCGAAACCGGTCGTCCCTCGACGTTGCTTGAGCGCAGCGCACAGAGAAGGCCTCGTTCTCGGGTTCAGGATCACACAGGACACTGCAAAGTCACTTCGGGAGAGTTGCCATTTTTGTGCTCGTTCCCAGCAAGCGTTAGAACTACGCCGAAACGCAACCGCTCAGTTAGCAAGTACGAGACAACCCTCACTAAGCTCTGCCAGGCTCTTTCCCCTTTTATACTACTGCCTAGTTCCTTACAGTAGTCAAGCAGCACTCAGAACGCGTCCACAAATTGGAAAATTGCACTAGAAAGCACATAATCACTTTGAAACACTAAACAAAAGCAATATGTTAAAAATCCTGCCTCAGGAAGAAAACATCAGTAACAAACAACTTTGAGGCGGATTCCTACGTTAGGGGCTTCGACTTAAGCCATCGGCGTTACCGTTGAGACTCCCCTTTTTGTAACGCACCTCAAAGGAATATTGTTGCAAAGCGAGGCTCCAGCGCAGGAGGCGGCCATTTTTGGGAGAGATGGTCTGCAGCCATTGGAGAGGGCAGTGATCCGTCTCAATGATAAACCTCGAGCCGGCTAGGTAGCATGACAATTTCTGAACGGCCCACACGAGACACGCACACTCTTTCTCGGTGGCGCTGTACGCCTGCTCACGACAGGTCAGCTTACGACTAGCATACAGGACGGGGTGTTCCACTTCTCCATTTTCCCTTTGGCACAGTACAACGCCCATGCCTCGCTCACTAGCATCGCACTGAACAACGAACCCTTTTGTGTAGTCTGGCGATCGTAGCACAGGTTGGCTTGTTAGGGCGCTCTTTAGGGCGCTAAAAGCTCTTTCCTTTGTCTCGCTCCAGACGACTGTTTGGGGCTCTGTTTTTCTTAGAGCATCCGTCAGGGGAGCCGCGATATCGGAGTACCTGGGGATGTACCTCTGATAGTAGCCGGCGACACCTAAGAACGACCGAATATCGGTCTTCGTGCGCGGTTGCGGGAAGTCTCGCACAGCAGCCACCTTTATTTCAGAGGGGCGGCGACGACCCTGTCCAATCACGTGACCGAGGTAGACAACCTCGGCCTGTGCTAATTGGCACTTGGGAGCCTTGACTGTCAAGCCCGCTTCGCGCAGGCGGGTTAGCACTGCCCGCAAGTGTGCCATATGCTCAGACCAGGATGCGGAGAATATCGCTACGTCGTCTAAATACGGTAAAGCGAATTCTTCCTGTCCCCGCAACACTTTGTCCATGAGGCTTGAAAAGCAGTATGGCGCGTTCTTCAAACCAAAACTCAAAACTTTAGGACGGAATGTTCCCATTGGTGAAATGAACGCCGCATACCTACTAGCCTCTTCTGTAAGTGGAACCTGCCAATAACCCCTGACAAGATCTAGGGTGGAAATAAACTGAGCGCTACTAACTTTCTCAAGGCGCTCCTCGATGTTAGGGATCGGATGAATTTGATCCTTAGTGATGGAATTAAGCCTGCGGTAGTCGACGCAAGGACGAGGTTCCTTGCCCGGTACCTCAACTAAAATCAAAGGGGAGGTATAATCACTCTCACCCGCCTCAATAACACCGAGCTGTAGCATTTTCTTTACCTCAGCCTCCATAATATCGCGCTGGCGGGGTGACACCCGGTACCCCTTGGATCGTACTGGCTCTGGGGAGGTAAGTTCTATATCATGAGTAAGGACAGAAGTCCTACCAGGCCTCTCAGAGAACTGACCTTGAAACTCTTGTAAGAGTTGGTGTAGTTCGGTTTTCTGCTCAGCCGACAGCGGTGCTTTAATGATTAAGTCACTAATGACCTGATCAGTGTCTTCCCTGTTCGTCACTGAGCCTAGTCCCGGAAGCTCGACCGGAAGCTCTTCTAACTTTCCCGTGTCGGGCATTTCCTCTCCAGTACCTGGTGCCTTCAACGCTACAGGCTCAATTTTATCCAGTTCTGACGTGCTCGGAATATCAGCTTGCTGCGCCTCCGACCCTTTCTCATTGTTCGACAACGTCGGCCCCGCAACTACCGCCTTTGCAGCGAGCTCCCGAACTCTCGATCTGGTTAAGGCCTGAACGCTAGCCTCACCAAACAAAAGCCCCTTCTCGCGCAGGAGGTGATCGGACCTGTTCGAAAATAGGTACGGGTACTGGGGAGGAAGCATAGATGACACTACGGCCTCCGTCTCAAGTGCTCCGAAAGGTCCTTCAATAAGCACTTTTGCTACGGGCAGACACACGCTATGAGCTTCCACGGCTTGCTTGATCCATGCGCACTCGCCCGTGAACATATCGGGTTCTACGTAAGAGGGGTGAACTACATCCAATGTAGCTGCGGAATCACGAAGCACTCGGCACTCTTTCCCGTTCACGAGGAAGTCTCGCATGTAAGGCTCGAGAAGCTTCATGTTCTCGTCAGTGCTACATAATGACAAACACACGACTTTTCTTTTTGTTTCTGGACACTGCGCCGAAAAGTGACCCGGCTTCTGGCACGTATAACACACGCGCGCTTGCCTCCTCTCAAACCGCTTTCTGCGTTCGGCTTCGGCTGCCGCCGTCTCCTTACGTTCGGTCGGACTGCTTTAACTCGCATCCGCACTACGCGTGTCCCCCCTTGCTCTCATGGGTGTGAACTTCGGCCTCTCAGACTTGGAGCCAAATTCACCCTTTTGACCGTCCTTAGCTCCGCGAGCCCGACGCGTCACAAACTCCTCGGCTAGCTCGGCGGCTTTAGCCACTGTACTAACGTCTGGCCTATCCAAGACCCAGTACCGCACGTTCTCAGGTAACCGACTGTAAAACTGTTCCAGCCCGAAACACTGCAGAATTTTCTCGTGGTCACCAAACGCTTTCTCTTCTTTGAGCCACTCCTGCATGTTTGACATAAGCCTGTAGGCAAACTCTGTATATGACTCACTTCTTCCTTTTTCATTTTCCCGAAACTTCCGACGGAACGCCTCCGCTGACAGCCTGTACTTTTTTAGCAGACTCGATTTCACTTGGTAGAAATCCTCTGCCTCCTCTCTCTTCAAGCGAGCGACTACGTCGGCCGCCTCGCCGGGTAACAAAGTGAGCAAGCGCTGTGGCCACGTTTCCCGAGAGAACCCCTGCTTCTCGCACGTTCGCTCAAAGTTAACCAGGAACAAACCAATGTCCTCTCCAAGCTTAAACGGCCGCATCAGGTCAGTCATTTTGAACGATACCCGTTCTCCTGCACCGTGTGCCTGACTTCCATTACGAGCGCGTTCCATCTCTACCTCGAGACGCTTCATTTCCAAAGCGTGTTGACGGTCGCGCTCTTCTTTCTCCTTATCTTTTTGTTCTTTACGTTCGCGCTCGTCTTTCTCTTTTTGCTCTTTACGTTCGCGCTCGTCTTTCTCTTTTTGCTCTTTACGTTCGCGCTCCTCTTTTTCTTTTTGCTCTTTACGTTCGCGCTCGTCTTTCTCTTTTTGCTCTTTACGTTCGCGCTCCTCTTTTTGCTGTTTACGTTCGCGCTCCTCAGTGGTCTCAAGGCATTCCGACAACTCGTCATCCTCAGCCTCTAACTCAAGAATAGCCCTTAGCAGTTCTGGTTTTCTGAGTTTGTCTGAGACATCCAGACCCAACTCTCTTGCAAGCTCCAGCAATTTCGGTTTGCGCAACGACTTCAAATCCATGGCTGCTCCGAATGCTGCTTTCTCTACTGCCTACTATTGTCTTGCCGCAAACTAACCCGGCAGCAACGACAACCACAATTACCAGCTCTGTTTCTGACACTAACAAAAGCCTGGCAAAACTCAGAAGAAGAAAGTCCCGCACTCACCAAACCTCGCAGCCAAGAATTCAGCGCAGTCGTTCCGCTGCAGGCAACCAGTCATCACACAGGGCTCGTTGCACTGCTCCCGGATGGTCGTTGAGCTGCTCAGCATACAGTTGACCGCATATCTTCGCTGCTGGCCTCCGTTGTCGCGATCTCACCGCTGGCAACCAGTTGTTGCATTTGGGTTGCAAGTCCCAAGGGTAGCGTTGGCCTGGCGGCCTGGGGCAAAGCTGGAAACATCCGAAGGTCCCGGCAAAGGATGAGTCGACTGGCAACAGAACAACTTGTTTATTCTGGCATCTCAAAAGAGCAGCCGGTCAGGGCGACCACGTTACTCGAAGGAAGGAATCGAAGTCTCTCTGGCGTCCGGGGCAGCTCCCTTTATACCCACGGAGTCGAGGGCAAGAAGGAACGGCTTGGGATGAGTCGCCCGATACGGCGACGCTCGTTCATGTTCAGACGTGACGGGCGCGTCCGCCGGGCCGGCGCCGGTCAGACCTCCTCGCCTCCCAGTTGGGGAGCTCCTCTCCCCGGCTGCCGCGCTTTGACAAGCGTGGGCACCAACATGCACACACACACACACGCACACACGGCGACACGTGGCATTGAAACCTGCCTGGACGCGCTTGGCGGGAGGCGTTACGGCAGCACTGAACGGGCCCAAAATGACCGCCACTTTGAACGAAGCCCCGGCGTCCGTTGCATCCGCGCCGGCTATACCGCGCGTCGCAGGCGAAACGTAACACTGCCCATTCTTGGCTAATTTCGTGGTGGACTCTAGTAATGCCGGGATTTCTCTGGATTGATCTTTTGGGGGGCTGTATAGGTTAAGAACGTATAGGTTCCCCTGCCTCTTTCTGGCGGGAATAATTTCGGTGAGCGTGTAGTCTGCTTGAGAATCGTCGAATTCATGTTGAATGGCCGTGAGTTGGTTACCCACTAGCATGGCTGTCATTGCTGCTTTGTGTGGTATGTTTTTTTGTGATATGGTTGTGTATCCTGGTAAACTAACGGGTCCCATCGGTTCTTGGATCGTAATAATGTCCGGTTTGACTTCTAAGTTTTGAATATAAAGCTGCAGATTGGATTTTTTGCCTCGAAAACCTCTACAGTTTCATTGCCAGATGATGATATCTTGATTACGAGCTGCCATGTTGGGGCACTGTCAGCTGCGTAACGGCGCTCGCTGTTGCGCTCACTTGGGCTTGTAATGCCTTGATGGCGTCCATCATTTCTTCTCTGGTCTGTTGTAGGTTCTTGGCGATATCTGTGCATGTCGCGTCTAGCCTGTCTGCTCGGGCTTCCAGTTTGTTGACCCTCTCATTCTGCTGGAGAGCTAGCTTGGCTTTAACAGCGAAAGTTGACGTCGGTTGGGACGCCGCGTCTGTTTCAATTCGCTTCTTGGGATTCTGGGCCTCTTGCTAATCTTTTGGGGCCTGTCTTTTTTTAGCCTTCGGTTGTTCTATGTCCATACCCGCACCTTCGGAAGGAGGGAGGGATTGAGACCTGTCATTAGCGGTTGTCGCGCTTTCAATGTGGCGTTGGGTTTGCATGAGGCTCGCGAGTTTACTGCCTAGCTCACTGATCTGGGACTGCATGCGTTCTATTAAAATGGCTTGCTCCCTCACCTGATTGCGAAGTGCCTGCTTCTCCGGATCTTCCTGCCACTTGAGAGCCTTTTCTTCTGGCTTTGTCCAGGGGTTCTTGGGGTCCCGCTTCCGGCTGGACGATGGTAGGTCCTCTCGAAGGTCTTGCGACTGGCTGCGTCGTGGAGCAGACTTGCTTATACTTCGTGGCAGCGGCGGGAAGGACTCCTCCCTCTCGTCGCCTAGGGTCAGCGTCTCTTTTTGTCGGGTTCTGTCCCTCGATTGGCGTCCGAAGGTGTCGCTCTGCCCGGCGTTTTGGTCGGCGTTCCTGGCCAGGTCGGGTTTCTGGGTGGCTTGCTGCTTGACGAATTTGAACTTGCAGCTGGTGCTCCCGGTTCTGTGCGCCCCCGTGCAGACGATGCAAACGGGGACGCAGGTTGGTGGTTGTCCCTCATGTGGTGGGGGGTGCTCTTCTCCGCACCTGACGCAGCGGGTTCGTTTTGGTTGTGGGCAGACGTCTTGTCGGTGCCCTGTCTTGCGGCAGTTGAAGCAGGCCTCTACTCGGTTGAGAAAGAGGACCACTTTGTCTTGTGCCGGGGTATCGGAGTAGTCGGGGGAGCTCCGTACCGGCTACCGTAATGATTATATGATTTGTTCTCCCATACCGTCTTGCCGATAGGATAGTCCAGTCGGGGTTGTAGGTGTTGTAGTTATGAACAAGCTGCGCGTCCGTTTCGCCACAATACTCGTTGTGGATGAGGCCTTTTACCGAGAGATCCGGGGAAGGCGCGTAAGCTTTGATGGGGTACTGCTTTTCCCCCATGACGAACGCTTCCAGGTTGAGGTAAGCGTTCGCACGTTTCTCGTTGGGCGTGCTTATCGTGAAGGTGTGGTTTACTGGGTGTTTCTGAAGAATATCTTCGGTAAAGGTGTTGTCGTCGGTAATCTTGGCGCTTGACGAAACGCTTCGAGTAGTAGCGCTCCGCCATGGTTGGGAAGGTCAAGGGGAGACTGCGGTCTGATTACAATTTTGTAATGCTCTGCCGGTAGCCTCGGGATCGGGGGTCTTCTTCTATGGGGAGGCCTAGGCTTCCTATGGGTAGAGTCAAGGGGCTTGCCTTTCTTCGCGTAGCCTTGGGCGCCAGTAATGACGGCGGCCTCGTCCCCAACGCCGGGCGTCCCGATGGCGGTTCGGCCCGGCGCCGAGCGTCCGTCTTCTTTGTCGACGCCGCGCCGGCGGAATCGTTGCTGGTTCTTGAGTGCCATGGAGGTCCATGTTCCGTCGTTCAAATCATGTTCTGTGATCGGTTCACCCTCGACGGTGACTTCCATGTTGCAGGCGTGTTAGCTCCCTCCGGGGAGCCGAGGTCGTCATCGGACATGAAGGGAGTCGAAACGCCTCCTCTCCGAGCTGTTGCAAACTGGTCCCGCTGCCGCTTCCATCGTGCTATCGCGAGGTGGACACAACCGCCCAGCGAGCAATGTGACCACGCCCAGGGGGCACTGAATTGAAAGGTCTACATTTCCTGTACCTCGATATTGTGGAGTGGATTTGCATTTTGGCTGCAGCGCCAGGAAGCACTGAGAAGCGTGATCCTATGCAGCGCAGATCTTCGGCCAAATGTTCGGCATATATTGGCAAACACTGGCCCTATATAGGACCATTACTTGCCAATATATTCCCAATGTTGGGCCGATGCCCTGCAGGCTGCTAGGGATAGTCGCACCCCCCACAACGAGCTCGAGCCGGCTGGCGCCGGCGAGCACTCAGGTGGCGACAAGAAGATCGTACGAAACTGCTGTGAAAACGATTTATTGGCAGTTACTCTTGTGAAAAAGACCGCGTTACAAATCACAGGGACAGATGAAGGCGGCAGCTCTATGCACCCCGCCGGAAGTAACTCTTAGCCATGGGACACTGGAGCCCTCGCAACGGCCACGACAGTCCGGAAGAAGGAGGTCACCGCGTCGATGTCCCAGAGGCGCCGACTAGGGGCCCTCGTTGCGTTGACGGGAATCAGCAGCGTGGAAACGGTTGACACATCCAGTAGGTCGGCTTCGGGAAGGAGACTACGAAGCCCGGTATCCGCGTTGCACCACCGGCGATTAGAACGTTATTCTTGCCATGTGCCAAGTCGTTGTGCTACGTCAGTTTTTGCTTTTACAATCCTTGTTTCGCCTTTCTCTTATGAGCACGTTCCACAAGTCTAGTTTTTTTATTTCCAGTATTTTTTCATCCAACCTTGGGCTCTAACTCATGACAGAAGGAAGACACTGTACATCTCTGTACACTCGAATAGACAAAGGCTCAGATATGAACATGCAGTTTAAATACGTAAGGAAACAAAGGCAAAGAAAGAAGAAGCGAAGTGGACGAATATCTTTCAGGTAACAACAACAACAACCACATCCCACGCTTGTCATATGCAATCTGCAATTTAAATAGTCACTACCTGGTTAAGGCCAATCCCTCTTGTGGGTATGTGCCATTTTGTGAGGGGAACAACAGACGAAAGTAATTTAAAGAAGAAAGCTACCTTGCACACCGCAAAAGAGCCGGACTGACGTCCACCTTTCCTGGTCAAGAGGCCCCCTTGAAGAGTATGCAAAAGGTGCTAATTAGCATATACAAGTGGTCAAGAATGACTGCACTGGTGAGATGGTCTGTTTTTGAATTCCACAGACAAGGGTAGAACAGTTTGCAATAAATGAGAGAATGAGCGATTTGGAACAAATTGTTGTGTAGTGTGTAAAGTAACGTCCAATATCTGGGCATTCGACCAGACATGCAGAAGCAACGATGAAAGGCGAAATCTATGAAAGTGAAAAGGGGAACGCCTTTAGCCCGTAATGGTTTGGTTTATGGGGCTTTAACGTCCCAAAGCGACTCAGGCTATGAGGGACGCCGTAGTGAAGGGCTCCGGAAATTTCGACCTCCTGGTGTTCTTTTACGTGCACTGGCATCGCACAGCACACGGGCCTCTAGAATTTCGCCTCCATCGAAATTCGACCGCCGCGGCCGGGATCGAACCCGCGCCTTTCGGGCCGGCAGCCGAGCGCCATAACCACTCAGCCACCGCGGCGGCTTTTAGCCCGTAAGTGTGTTACCGAGAGGTTTGCTGGAAGAAAAGTATTTGCGGATACCAAGAACATTACGGACACAAAAGTAAAGCTCGCTGTTTGAAATCTGGCAATAACTCCACTGTAGATGCAATACATGTACGGCATGTGCGAATGTGGTGAAGTGCAGATAAACTCTGGAGTGCGAGGCTATAAATAAGGACACTACCTGCAGCTGAATTGAGTGAAATCAGTGTAACATGGGCGACTGGTAGCAATACGACTAAGCAATACGGAGACAAGCGCGAAAATACAAATTTATATTGAACGCAAGGTGAACAGCCCATGTGTTATGTGGGCCATCAACTGTTGTAGATTCACAACAGACCGGTAAGTATAGAAAACTCTTGTGGAGGGAGGAGGCATACGTGAGGCAGGAATGGAATATCTTGCGTGGTGCATGGATACCGGACAGGGCCATAGGTCAGAGCTCTACTTTCCGAGGCAGGGTCCGAGAACCAAAGTTGGGGTACCTCCAAAGACAAGTGGAAAGCATGGACGTCGTGCGCGTGCTATACATTCTTCCGACGGACACGCTGCACAATTTCCGTACTGGCGGGCTCAAAAGTCCCGTATGCCATGCGGGCTTCGATCATTTGCACTTACCACCCTACTCCTGGTGTCAAGAGAAAAAATAAGGGCGAGGCAGGAAGGGAACATCTTGGGTCGTGTATGGATGCAGGACCGGGGCCGCAGATCCGAGCTTGGAGCTTCCTGAGTCGGCTCCGTGCTGTCCTTGTGCTGGCTTAGGGTCTTCCTTGGATATCTGCAAAGATCTAGGAAGCTTCATCAAAGGCAACCATAGATGGAAACAACTGAACAGCGCGGACAGACGAGAGGAAAGAGAACAACACATGATTTGTTCTCTTCCATCCCGTCTGTACAGCGTTGTGCAGTCGTTTTCATCAACACGCACCAACCAGACCGATCAAGGCCTCTTCTTGCAACCACAGATGCCGTGTGCATTCAAAAGTCGTCCTAGGGTCACACTGTACACTGGCTGTGCTGTCGGAAACAAACGTTAGCTTACTTCGACTGAACTACATCCTCGACCGCCTTCAGCGCAGCCCGGTATTGAACAGCTTCAGGGGGCACCGCATTCATGTGCAGCCGTGCCAGTTTTCTCGTTGCGATAAGTCGTGGTCCTGCTTATCGAAAACGCAGAAAACGGCGCTGCGATGCAGTGCAGTCGAAGTACCCAACAGTACAGCGTTTGTGACGGGAGGCAGAGGGTGCGCGAAGGGAACCTTGCACGACCCGCAGCTGCCGTATCGGGCCAGATGTCGCTGCGGGCCGAATGCACCAGTGCCGGTGGTATGGGAATGCTGGAGTGAGCATATCTGCAAAGAAAAAAAAGGTGACAGACACGCAAGCATAGCGCAGTTGCACATATACTCACCGTGGGAGAAGAATGAGCCTTATGCCGCTGGGCTGAAATAAGTAAGAAAAGTGGACGGACCTTGGCTGCAGCGGAAACGCGATGTGCCGCAGACCGTAGGCAGCGTCCGTTCTTCGGAGTTGCTGGACGAGGGTGGCGAGATTTTCCGAGCGCCGTGTACGGCCACAAACCACATGCCGCTCAAGAAAATACACGCGTCGAGCGTTCGGCAGCTCGACATGGTGGCTTGGTCGCAACGGCGTTCGGAACGAATTCCAGAAGTGTGTGATGAGAGGCTAGTTGGTAAGACATTCTGAAGACATAAAACTACGCAGGAGACAGGACATCTGCATCTTTTCTTTGTCCTGTCTCCTGCGTAGTTTTATGTCTTCAGAGTTCGGAACGAGCTTCTGTTTCATGACGAAAACGGCAGTGAGCTCAATACGTTGAGCTGACCTGCCTAGTGTGAGCTAAGCCTAAAGCTGTGTACTACGCGCCGCAAACCCTAGCTCACCACGCTTCCGTCATGAACAAAAAACCCGATGGCGACAGCCCGCTAAACCTCTCCTCTGCATGCTGCGTGCTTACTATTAACCAATGGTCGCGGAAACAGCGCGAATGAACCTTAAAGGGAAGCTGAAGCACTTTTCGAAAAAATTGAGTTCCATGCGGCATTTTATAGTTTTAGTCCGCTGAAAAAGAATATCGCATTCGAAAAGGGCGGAAACAAACGCAAAAAGCTGTTTTTTGGAAGAAAACGGGCACCAGCGTCTCAGAGCGCCGAGCGAACGCCGCGATTGGCCGGCATCGTCGTGGCGTCATCTACGGGGATATCCGGCCAGCCCCGACTGTGTTGCTGCGTAGCGCGTTTATTCAGCTGGCTTGAGAACTGCGTTTTGCAAATTATGGAACCATCGTTCACCAAAGAGCGGGCCGCAAAGCAGCAAGCAAAGCAGGACGGCCGGCAGACTACCCGTGAATGGCGTCACTTCCGGCAGTTCCTTCCCCCATTCGGCGCTTCAAGAGGCGAAGAGGGCGTGTCGGCGCCGGGTTTTTAACCAGCGATTGCGGCTCATTTTGCGAACAGAATCGAGAAAAAATTTACACACATGATTTTCAAAGTCCCTTCTTCCCAACCACAGCGTTTCATGTAATTTGAAAACCGTTTCAGCTTCCCTTTAAATTTGGTCTAACAGCGCAGAGCTGGTCTCACGGACTCAAGTCGCCCTCGCCGCGAGGCCTTGCCCCGCACTCACATTCGATGCCGAAGACCTGGCTAGGCCGCGTATTCCTCGGCAGTCGTCGGTCGGTCCTGAGTGCAATGGCTTCCCTGCGTATCCGGAAGACGTTGAAAACGACGGCAATCCACAGGCAACGGGCACAAAGTCGCGTCCAGAACCACTGCCGCTTGTACTACGGCGAATATAAGTTCTCGCGGCTAGCACCAACAGAAGAACGGCGGTCTCTGTAGCGGGCGCATTTTTCACCCCGAGACAGCCACTTGCGCATGCGCGTAGCTCGACTACAGGCCTTTTCAAAGGCAGCCTGCGCTGACGCACTTATCAGAGATGGAAAGTTTCCACGTGGGTGCAGGGGCCGAGAACAGTGACAGTGCACTGCGCCGCGCCACTGCTTGGGCAGACGGCGCGCATCGTCGCGTTTCTTGCGGCCAGACTGTTTTTTTATTCTTGTTTTCATCGTCTGCCGCTGGCATGGCTCGATGAAGGGATATCAACACTTCTTTGCAAGCGCAAGTTTCGCCATGCAGAGCTTGGGACATGTTTTCCGCGTTCCTCTTCTCTCCTGCACTTTAAACAAGCGCACTGAAAGAAGAGGAATAATTTTCGCATCCCTTCGTTTTAATTCAAAAACCTAATGAGCTCTAACTTCCGAAACTTTATTGAGAGTCCCTTTCAGAGCCCTGCTAACGATAAAAAAAATTTGAACAACTCTGAAGGTGAGTATAGTCATTAAGCGCTGTGCCTTGGTTAAGGAACCAGACCATTCATCGTCAAGCGCGTGGTGTATGTGGCGCCCTACCTCAAGCTGAGGAAGAGCGACCGCGGGAACCTCGACACTATGATTCGGGCAGCGGTTAAGGCGGCGCTAGGAGTCCCTGCCAAAGCGTCTACGGAGCGCCTGCTCCAACTTGGTGCCCACAACTCAGTGGAGGAATTGATTGAGGCCCACAGAACAAGCCAAACTGCCAGGCTGTCGATGACCAGCACCGGCAGACAAGTCCTCCGGGACCTCAATCTCGCGCTGCTCCCCACCACCGAACGCATATTCGACATCCCGGAGGCATGGGAAAATACTTTGACTGTTAAGCCGCTCCCTAAAATGTGAACTGGGAGTATAATCAGCGGAGGCGTGAAGCCATAGCAAAATTTATTCAAAATTAATACGGGAATAAGACAGGCATATACTACGCGGACGCAGCGGGTCAAACCCAGGAGGGCATATGCACCATTGCAGTGGTGCACGAGGGAAAACAGGTGAACGGGCTCTCTGTAAAGACTAGCGAAGCGCTAATGTTGGAGGAAGGGGTGATTGCACTGGCCGCCACCCACTCCGACGTAGCGTACATAATGTCGGACTCGCAGCAGGCCTGCCGAAATTACGTGCGGGGTAGGATAGCGCCATTCGCCCGCAAAATATTATTGGCAGTTGAGAGAAATTCGGATTCGGTGATTAGTAAAACAACAGACAGTATGGGTGCCCGGTCACCAGGGGGTTGAGGGGAACGAGGCTGCTCACGCGACTGCCGGAGCGTTCCTTCCCCCGGGTTCCACCTAATCCCCGGTTCTGCCGCACCAATCATACCAATCTCGCTAATCTTTTACGCGGATATTACAAAGCATCTACGCCTCTGCAGGAGGGTACTTCCGGGACTCGCCAAGGGTCTCGACAGAACCGAGGAGTGCCACCTTAGACGGCTCCAAACCGGGTCTTTCTTAAATCCCGCCATACTAATAACACGTGGACCCTACATTCACGGGCAGGTGGAAATTCTGCGGGCAGTATGCTGACCTATACCACATGGTGTGGGCCTGCCAGTGCAATGCACATATATAGCCGTTATAAGTCAGCCAACTAGGGAGGGCTGGGAAGCGGCCCTGTCCAGCTCGGACCTGGAGGCCCAGCGGGCCCTGGTCCAGACAGCACGGGCAGCAGCGGCGGCCAATGGCGTCCCGGAATAGGGACTGCCACCCAGCGCAACAACCATCCCCACCTTCCATTCCCAATTTATTACAGTGCAACAATAAACGTTTTCTCCTCCTCCCTGAACCGGAATTGGTGATTTCTCGCGTAGGTCGCCATGCGGCCAGGAATGATCTGTGGTAACGAATAGCACGAAACGAGACAGAAAGTCAGCAAGTCACTGCTCCGACAAGTGCTGAAATCTGTTGAAGGAAATTTTTTTTATATTTCTGAGCAGCCTGATCTCAGCGAAGGTTGAAGGAGTACTTTTTGCAGCGGCCCTGATCATGTGATTAAAAATCATCCGAAAACCATAAATAAAACTATACTAAAATCGGAAACAGTTGTTAGTTGTAACCAGATTAGTACACATCGTGTATATGGTTCGTATGTGTGCCCCGAAAGAAGCGGGTTCGATCCCGGCCGCGGTGGTCGAATTTCGATGGAGGCGAAATTCTAGAGGCCCGTGTACTGTGCGATGTCAGTGCACGCTAAAGAACCCCAGGTGGTCGAAATTTCCGGAGCCCTTCACTACGGCGTCCCTCATAGCCTGAGTCCCTTTGGGACGTTAAAACCCCATAAACCAAACCAACCGTACGTAGACTTTCATGAGGCTTTGCCACAGCTGCTGCTCGTTGCCAGTATGATCAGAACAGCTTAGAGCCAGAGCCACTTTGCTTGGCGGCCTTGGGCGCTTTTATGGGAGCAGCCGTGTTTTATTTTTTCAGTAAATAACTATAAAGACAATCAACCGGTTTTTCTACTGGATTTAGGTTCTATAGGCGGTTCTCCGCACACGTCGAAGGCAGCGGTATCCCGATGCTTCTCCGAGCACTTGCTTCCGATAGCATCCAAAGTTTTAAAGATCGGGGTCTATGCGGAGACGGCTAAAATGAAATTGACGTTTTGGGAGAGAATAACAAAATTTAGCAGGAATCAGCGGTGCAAATAATTTCTTCACAGCAGCTACAAACAGAACAGGTACCTGCAGCATTCGCTGGCTCAAGACAGTGCTTGCCGGGATAAAAATACCAAAAGTGTTCAAAATTGGAATTTTCAGAACAACCCCACTCCCCCTCTCTCAGTACAAGACTATAGGCCAACACTTCCAGTGATACTGCATTCGTTGCACTGTGGCCGCATAGCTTTGCGAAATACTTTTAGAGTCAAGCCTGTCCGCGCATTCATATGCCGGGGATATAGCGCATGTGTTATGTACCGCTCTTTAGCTAGAGCAACAAGCCTCGGAGTTCTGCAGCGCTATGAGTCAGGCCTCGAGTTAAAAATAGGAAGCAAGCAGCGTGCAATCTGCTCTTTATCCCTCACCCACTATTCCCCTTTCACCGACGCTTGCACTTGCAGGCCCGCACGTGTGTTACGGCAGGTCCGGACAAGCACGGAAACGATCCCTGTAGCGAGAATTTCAGTTGTATTTCCGACGCTGTAAAATTATTTCATTGCCGAGTGCCAGAACGACACTTTGAATTACAAGGCGCGCCGTATAGCAGATGGTTCTAACGCTAATCGCGAAAGCCTTGCTTCCTTTAAAGTCCAGCAGAATATGTCAGCGTGACGGTGTGTCCTGTGACGGCGTTACTTGCTGCTCTTGTACTTTTCAGGCGACAGCTCATTATGTAGACTTTGTAAAGACTCTGTACAGGAAATGGTGTTCCCGTCCTACTGCTGTTATGTGGTGGCGACGGTATTAAGAACGCCACACCAATGAGGTTCAATTCGTCGGTCGCACTGTCATCACGGCATCAGACCGGCAGGCGGACAGGCCACGGAGCAAGACTATATAGGAGGTGAAACTCCCGTCAGCGCGAGCGAGCGCAGGCGACCAGATAAAGTCACGGGTCGCATGCAGTGGCGACGCCATGCGGCGCCTCGTAGAAGCAGCAGGGGAAAAAAAAAATGCAGCGCCCGGGCAGGCGGCTCCGGCGCGCGCTCAAAGCAGACGACAAGCAGACGACACGGGTGTTTGCATCAGCGGGCACGCCGTGACGTTGTATTTCAGTAGTTTCTTTCCAGGCCGCCAGGCGCCGCCAGCAGGATAGTGGCGTCGCGGGCTTGTGACCTTTTCTGGTCGCCGCAGACGGCGGAGTTTCCACTCCTTATAGTCTTCCTCCGTGGGACAGGCGAAGGGATCTGGCAGTAAGCAAATACAGCGTCGCTGTCATCCTCGGCGCTGTGAGAGAAAAATGGGCCGAAGTAGGATGACCCACGTGACCACCCTACCCTAGGTGTCAGGTGGGCCAACTAGGTCACGTTACCTTGTGACGTCATCACAACCAACCCACAGGAGTGTGAGAAAACTGCCTACTGTGGCAGTTTAAGTAATGATTGGTCGTGAGAGGTTGCTCGGGAGGAGTAATGCCCCTGCCACACGGGCACTTTCGAACCTCATTGAACTCGATCTGCATCGAGATTTTCGAGCACGCTCGAAACATCCGGTGCTACACGGGCATTATCAATGCTCATTGAGAAGTTTCCCTCATGTGTTTTAGGTGGCGCCAAATGATCCGCCGACAGCCATAACATAGTGATGTCCGGCAACACTGTGCAATCAGGGGCAGCGGCAGCCAAATCTGTAGCCAAATCAGTACATCTGCGTATCTGCGTCAAGTTTCTAAACTTGTGGCGCACCTCTGCTGCTGTGCGATGGAACCCAAGGGTCCGCAAGGACTCCGCGATTTCTGCATAGATTGCGGCGTTTCTCTTCTGGCGCCGCAAATTCACCGAGATCCATGCATTCACATGGCACCCTTCTCTTCGGCCCCCATTGACGGCCGGAGATTCCCCCCTGAGAGGGGGGAAAGAAAGACTAACACAGCAAAGAAACACATATTAGCTGTTAGTTGTTCGAAACAGGCTACGTTCCAGAAGGACTGCGGGATGTACGGAGCCTCCCCCAGGACTGCACCCCACGGACAAACCGGTCGCCAGGTCGGGGAGCGCCTGTACCCATCCGGTGGGTATCCATCGGTGGGTTTCGAACCTGCCACCTCCCGCAGCCGAGGCGGACGACCAAGCCACTAGACCACTTCTGCGGTGATACACGATAATCATTTAGGCGGTCCTGCCAGCAGTCGATGAGAGCGGCTGTCTCGCGCTTGCTCCATAGTTTCCGCGCCGACGAGCAGGAGGACGCCATCTTTGTTTACACTGACGGCGAAGCTTGGAGCGTGGTGTAGAGATTATTTTCAAATGTTTGCATATAAGCAGACATGGTACCTGAAAATGTTCTGTCTTACATTTTAATCAATTACATCAACAATTGTGGTTTTGTTTTGTTAACTAGTGTTTATTTTTATAGCTTCATGAGAGCGAGAGTGCTTTCGATTGTGCTTGAAACCTGAAGCACGCTTGAGGAATCGGCATCGAGTCAAGCAGGATCGAGCTCGGCTGCGCTTGAAAGCGGCCGTGCGACAACCGTCGATCTGCATTGAGTTCGATAAGCATTGACTCAATGAGGATCGAAAGTGCCCGTGTGACAGGGGTATAACCTGGATCTCGAAAGCCCTGCCGGTGGCAGCACCTTGCGATCGCAGAGTAGTGGTCAATCGATTAAATGCTGCACCACTCGCGCCAGGAAGTCGTATGATGACTCCCAGCGATCTATAAATGTAAAGTAGAGAATAGCCAATTCCGCATACACGGGCACTGACCGATTTATTCTATCGCGTCATATGCTCAATGTGCAGCTTAAAGGTCCCACTGCAGTTTTTTTTAGGACGAACTTAATTAGAGAAATACAACTTTGCGTTAGCGATAGCAACCAGTGCATTTGGCGGTTGACGGGACACGAAAATGAGCGTAGTTCTCGGCCCTGCTCTATTTAAAGATGACTGAGAACCTTTAGATAAAGGGTCGAATACATTGAAAAAAAAAATCCTGGATATTGTGCGACCTATACCGCGTGGTCATGATCCTGCCGGAGTGATCGTTTCAAAGCGTTGCACTGATTTAAGGGACTGCAAATCCCGTGTGCGGCGTCGGATGGGCTCTTTCCTGTTTAAGGGTTGTGTTGATCAGAGAGGAAAATGAATAACGCAATCATTTTAGGTCGAATATAACTTTACATAAAGTAGAAGACAAGACAGCCGTATGCAGCTGGTGGGATCTTAACCCACGACCTCGGCATGGTTACACCGAGGCGCTTTACCTGCCATGCATTAAAATCATTACGCAAGCAATTTTTCGGTGTGATGAACGTCTCCGCTAGGAAAAAAAAAAGCTCCCTTGTGCTATCGTTCGTGTCAATGATAGTGGGCTCCTTATTTACGTATATCGCACTGAGCCCCTCATATTTCTACCGTCGCCTGGTTAGTGCTGAAAGGTATAGGTTGTGATGTGGTCCTTAGAGCGCCTCGATTCTCGCCCGCTTAACGCCAGCGCAATCCTCGGTCTGTGGCCACGTCGATTCTTAGCCCTGAAAGTTTGTCAAGTACTGTTACGTTACTGATTGCTTCGCGCTTAAAAGGCAGTTACTGTTTCACACACACGAGCTGTATACTGTCGCCCTCTATGATTGTTATCCCTCTCTTTCACCCGTTACATCCCGTCTTCCCTCCTCCCAGGGTGGAGTATCCAGCTGGAACCATCTTCTGATTAGCCTTTCCATCTACCCGATTCCATCATACAGTGACACTGCAGGCTCCGCAGAGTAGCCGCAAAACTTCTACACTTCTAACCGCATGCCTAGTATGAGTGAAAGAATTCAAAGCGCTACAGACGGGACAAGGTGAGAAAGGAGACACAACACACCAGCGCTGGTGTGTGTGTCTCCTTTTTCACCTTGTCCCGTCTGTAGCGCTTTGAATTCTTTCTGTCATGAATCAACTGGCCCGGCTGACTCCCCTCTAGTATGAGTGATGGTTTGTTTATAGTGCAACGATAAAACGACGTGTCCTTTCATTAACAAAACTAACAATATCTTTGCCGTTGTCCCAAGCCACCAGGTACGCATACGTCAGACGGTTTATTTTGGTGACGAAAGCGGGAAAGACACCGAACTCCTAGCGTCGTCACTGTACGTCAACCAGCGACGTTGTAACAGCGATAACTCCAGAGTGGCTGCTACTATTGGCTCAAACACCAGATGGCGTCACTGGGTACGCAACCCACGGCCCTTACAGCCACACGGTTCTCTGATACTCTGGCAACACGTTACTCCCTGCAGCAGCTTGAAGAGACGGCGATCGAGTTTCATCCCTATTGAAAAATGTGTACAGGTTTGAATAGGTCGACAAATAGGATTATGGCACATTTCGTTTAACATTATGGGATGAAGCTTCTAAAGTGATTCAGCCTTTGAGCGACTCCTTAGGGGAGGACTCGGTATAACTTCGATTACCCGTGGTTAATTACCGTGCACTTACATCACACAGTGCATGCAAGTCGTGGGTTCGAACCCACCCGCTACGGTAGCACTTCGATGGAGGAAAAATGTGAAAGGTCCGTGTACTGTGCATTGTTAGTGCTCGTTATGAACACCAGGTAGTCGAAATTATCCGGAGCCCTCCACTAAGGCGTCCCTCATAGACTGAGCCGCTTTGGGACGTCCATCCTATAAAAACAAACCAAATGTGCCATAATCCTATTTGCTGACCCGTTCAAACCTCTATACATTTTTCAGTAGGGATACGCCCGATAACTTCTGGTAACCAACGCAGCACGCATTACGTATTCGCATACCTTCGACCGTATATCGATGAATGGCTTATCTGCCGCTCTGTAGATATAGCACAAACAGTCCACTTCCGTCGTCCTAAGTTAGGAAGGGAGAGACTTGTCACTTTGCTTGAAGGGTTCGCCTCCTGTTCTTGTACAACGGGTTGCCGAGTGTTATCTATGCTGACGTCTCTGTCGAGATAACAGTATGTGCTGTTAGCACAATTCCGGATGAGATAAGGGGCGGCTCTACGCACACTACGCCATTGTTGAGTGCGTGAGTGGACAAACGGGGACAGACGTGGTGGGCATCGACGATAAGAGAGCTCTTTTGTCCGGGCTCTTATCTGGAAGCAAAAGAGGGGAAAGAAAGAATGCATGCATTGTCGTGTTGACAAGCAGGCGTTGTATTCAAAAGAGAGATGGCGTGCATTGATAGCAGAGAAAAGGAGCGAGGAAGTGATCGAAGCAAAAGAAAGTAAGAGGAGGAGGAGGAGGAGGAGGAGGAGGAGGAGGAGGAGGAGAGTCTTTAATGAATACAGGAGAGGTCTGCCTGGTTGTTAGCCTAGCATGAAAGTATGAAGCACGCCAGCATAAGCACCTATATTCTACTAAAACGTGTGTCTAAGTTGCGCTGCTTTGAGACAGGCATGACAATACGAATAACTACAGAAGAAACCCATGTGAAGGCAAAAACAGTTCAGTGCACGCTTACTATATTCGGGAATATGTGGAATACCTCTGCACGCAGAACATTCCATTTTTCTCGACTGCTTGCCACCCGCCGCGGTGGCTCAGTAGTTACGGCGCTCGGCTGCTGACCCGAAAGACGCGGGTTCGATCCCGGCCGCGGAATTTCTATGAAGGCGAAATTCTAGAAGCCCGTGTACTGTGCGATGTCAGTGCACGTTGAAGAACCCCAGGTGGTCGAAATTTCCGGAGCCCTTCACTACGGCGTCCCTCATAGCCTGAGTCTCTTTGGGACGTTAAACCCCCATAAACCAAACCAAAGAAATCGAGCGCTTACCCGAAAGACGTTGGTTCGATTCCGGCCGCGGCGGTCGCATTTCGATGGAGGCGAAATGCTGTACAGTGCGATGTCAGTGTGTGCTAAAAAAACACCACGTGGTCGAAATTATCCCGAGTCCGCTACTGCGGCATCGTTTATAGCCTGAGTCGCTTTGGGACTAACATAGATCCCATGTGAAAACCAAATAAGAGTGGTACAGAATCAACAAAAGGATGAAACAGTCATGTTAAACGCTGGATCAAGAGTTTAGCTACCAGTTGCACGCAATGTCAGGGTTACAAGGAAGGAATTTTAGCGTCCCTGGGTCAGTGGGCTATAAGTTTGATTTCGACCGTTTCGGATACTGCAATGTCAGCTGACGTGGCAGCGCATGTGCGCTTCACAACTTTTATGCTTCACTTAAATGCTGCCTCTGCGGTCGAAATCTAAGCTACGAACTCGTGCGCAGGCATTTTTCCCTCTTTTTATTTCTTTTATTGAACACCATATATGCAATGAGCAATCGCGGTGGGTATAATCAAAAGAGAGAACGTTATCAAGTATGATTGGATGCTGAGGTTAGCGTGAACGAATCGAAAATACTGTGGGGACTTAAGAGTTGAATTCGACGTAGCATCAGATTTCACATTTGTTGCATCTTCTGTTGCAACTCTTGTGTGTAAAAGCACCGAAGTTTGGGCCAGTTGGTATTGATTCATCTTGAAAAAACGCAGCAGCAACACGAAAAAAACGGAGACGAAATAGACACACATACGACAGGACGAAAGCTGCACTTTATTTTTATTGATTTTTGAAACTGATTTTTATTGAGAAAACCAAAGCTTGAGTACAGCGCTACTATCACCTCGTGGCAATCAACCGCATTGGTTCAAAAACGCCATTTCATTATCAAGAAGAGACGAGGAAGCGGCGCTGAAACACTGACCACCTGCTTTTCTGATGAATAATTTCTCTTTCCATCCGATCTTTTCTTTCCACGCCCAAGAAACTTAGTTTTTCGAAAAATGGGTTTACACTTACACTCCCGGCAGTGAATAGCAAGATGACCACTCTTCCCTTCTTTCACGAAATTGCAACGCCCCCTAGCTCTCATTAAAACAGCGTCCAGTTTCACCAATGTAGACTCTAATGCAAGTGAGCGGAATGCTGTACACTACCATAGTAGTGCAACGGGTGAAACGGAGTTGGTGGTTGATAGTGCAAATCAGCCTTTTCTTTTTAACTATCATAGAACAAATTTTTGATAGCTTGCTTGGTGTGGAGAAGAGCATGTTTACATCGTATCTGCTTGCAACTTTCTTAAGATTATGAGATACTCTGTGAAGGTACGGAATTACTTGAGTTGCCAGCCTCTGATCTTGCTTATCTGGCTTTTTGATGTCGTTTTGATGCGGTTTTTGTTTTGTAGCAGGGTCTCTGCAACAGCTGACAATGGATCTGGGGGAAAACCGGACATGCGCAATAGCTCTGTTTGCATTTGAACTCTCTCAAACATTTGATGTGGACATGACTTTTAATAATAATAATAATTGGTTTTTTGGGGGAAAGGAAATGGCGCAGTATCTGTCTCATATATCGTTGGACACCTGAACCGCGCCGTAAGGGAAGGGATAAAGGAGGGAGTGAAAGATGAAAGGAAGAAAGAGGTGCCAAAGCGGAATTGAGAAAATTCATGGCTATTGCTCGTTTGATTATTTTTGAATGAGCACTACTGTAAGAGAGGAGTGCCTTCTGGGACCTAGGATTGTGCATCAAACATATATGCCAATCCAAAAAATGAATTATTAGGTCAATAAACGGTATACAATTTCCACGTGGGAGTTCAAAGGTAAACTTTAAGCCTTTCGCAACCGTTTTGAACGATGCGAGAACATCATCAACAGCTTCGTCAATAGATAAAACATGCGGCTTGCCATTGTCACCAGATAATCGTCAACCTATCTAAAAATACATAGGTTAGGGAGTAAGATGAGCAAGCTTTTGTCAATGCAGGTAAGAAAAATGGCAGAAAGAACGGGAGCCACACACGACCCAATGCAGATTCCTGCTTTTTGTGTGTAAAACCGGTTGTTAAAATTAATGGCAGTTGACTGTAGATAAAACTCTAAAAGGGCTAAGAAATGGTCACTGTTCACACCCGACCTGTTTTGAAAAGGCACTTCTCTCGAATCCTCGATTACCGATCTAACGCCTTAAACAGTTCTTTGTGGGGTATGGAGTAGCACAGATCTCCTATGTCAATGGAGAACCCGAAGGTGGCTGGTGAAGTCATGCTGAGCCCTTGCTTCAGTTCTTCTGCTATCTTGTGCGAATTTCTAAAAAGGAAGGGGTCTTCAATCGTCAATGTTTGCTTCATTGTGTTTGCGTCATTTTCTTTGCATTTGTCGGTCCACCAACCGCCATATTCGGACTGCTAATTGCAGTAGCCGCTAACCCGTATGTTGTGCTCACAGGCCGGTAGGCATCTTGTGACATCACAAGGTCACGTGACCTCTCTCGACCAATCATTAATTTCCACCAATCGCGATGGGAAGGTTGCTTACAGCGCCATGGCCAGATTGCCACCTCCCGCTGTGGGCAGGTTATGATGACGTTGCAATGTCCCGTGACCTCTTTCGACCAATCAGACTGGTCCATCAGGGCTGGTTGGGATTATGTCACAAGGTCACGTGAGGTCTCTCGACCAATTAGCGAATTTGACGACACCGGACGTAAGCGAAATTTTGGTGTGACAACTCTAATGTTATCGCACTAATAAAGCTCACTCGTGACGAAAACAGCCGCATTTGAAAACACGCCTATGACAAAGAAAACGAAATCGAGCGGAGCTGACGAAAGCAATAAGCCCGGAAACAACGGTTGATTAGAAGTTCTCATTTTGTGAAACGGTGTTTATCTGGCTGACACTTTTAAAGTACCGTCCGCAAACCAATATTAAGTCTATCGCTTTATTACATGTGGCATCTGCTTCAATGTTATCGACAGGAATTCAGGAGGTCGCAGCTTCAGCTAATAAACGTTTATCTTTTTTTCTTTCGTGCCAGGGAATGCTGCGTGTGATTCACTCCACTTCCCGAAATCGTAAATCCACCAAAATTAGTTGCAACCTCATGAAACGTGCTTCGTATGTACGGTATTGTATACACACTGTACAAAATGATTAACATCATTTTGAAGCATGCCACGACTCCCGTTGTCTGCCGCGTCCCCCTGTCTCTTTATTTACAACGACGTACACTCTACCGTATACAGCGACACATGTGCGGAGAGAAACCTACAGTTTATCACACCACATGGGTCTTGGGGACGGCGGTGAATTGCTGAAAACAGGGGTGTTTAGAGGGCAAGGAAAATTACTGCCTCCTCTTTCTACTCCCATTTGAGGCGCGTGCAATTTCTGTACTGTCGATCCGTAGCCGCCATGGTCGCGTACAGTCGAACCTCGTTATAACGAAACGGTTTATAACGAAGTAATGGATATAACGAAGGAGTGACGGCTCCCCTGGAAACTCGGTCAGCACGGACTATAACGAAGCTAAGGCTATAAGGAAGTAATCGCCGGGCGCCTTCAACTTCGTTATAACGAGGTTCTACTGTATTTGCACAACTCAAGATACAGCGTCCAGCCTCACAACTTGTAATTTTGGCATGTCGCTGGCGATTGGGCAGTGCCGAAATTAGCCTGAACGATACCGCACATTCTGAAAAGTACGTAAAAAGGCATAAATAAATAAACATTACGATTCTAGCTTAAAAAGGAAGACACAAGTCGTATGAGGGAAAATGGAGAGTCAAACGGGATTCCACAGAATTTAGCCATAGAGCTAAGAATATTGAAACCGGTACCATTCTGTTGTGCTATAAGGAGTGTGCACCGACGTTGCAATAATGGTCATTTTGGGTGCATGTTGCACGGCGAAAGGCTGCAAGCATATCTAATGGGCTCATCGCCACCTGCTCCGTTTTGCACTGCTGAAGCTGCGAACTGTATCACAGAATAGCATCAATGACGCTACTAGGACACCGTGGATAACTACTCAATACTACAGAAAATCCTCTTGTTACTACAAGAATTTCTGTTGTCCGGTTTCAAAACACTACAGGAAGATCTGTTGGGACAACCGAAAATGTTCTGCTGTGTTTTGTTGCGTTCTGTTGTGTTGCCTGACTTGCAGGTCAGGCACTGGAACACTTCTACGAAAAGCGTCATTCAACCAGGCGTTGCAGCAATTTGAAGCCCAATGGCTTTCAAGAATGGGAGCCTTAATGTTCTTACCAGACTGTAGTTATAGTAGAGCGCCGGAGAGCACAGTTGCTCAGGATGACCTTGAAATGCATAGTTGTGCTTAATCTACTGCCAGCTGTTGGCGGCACTGGAGTCGCTGGCCCGACTCCTTACCCGACTGTACTTGAACTAGAGCGCCGGAGAGCACAGTTAGTCAGGATGAGCTTTAAATGCGTAGTTGTGCTGAATCTGCTGCCAGCTGCTGGCGGCACTGGAGTCGCTAGCCCGACTTCATACCCGACTGTAGTTGTACTAGAGCGCCGGAGAGCACAGTTAGTCAGGATGAGCTTCAAATGCGTAGTTGTGCTGAATCTGCTGCCAGCTGCTGGCGGCACTGGAGTCGCTAGCCCGACTTCATACCCGACTGTAGTTGTACTAGAGCGCCGGAGAGCACAGTTAGTCAGGATGAGCTTTGAATGCGTAGTTGTGCTGAATCTGCTGCCAGCTGCTGGCGGCACTGGAGTCGCTAGCCCGACTTCATACCCGACTGTATAGTTGTACTAGAGCGCCGGAGAGCACAGTTAGTCAGGATGAGCTTCAAATGCGTAGTTGTGCTGAATCTGCTGCCAGCTGCTGGCGGCGCTGGAGTCGCTAGCCGACTCCACCCGACTTCTTACCCGAATGTAGTTGTACTAGAGCGCCGGAGAGCACAGTTAGTCAGGATGAGCTTCAAATGCGTAGTTGTACTGAATCTGCTGCCAGCTGCTGGTGGCGCTGGAGTCGCTAGTCCGACTTCACTTGACTTCTTACCCGACTGTAGTTGTACTAGAGCGCCGGAGAGCACAGTTAGTCAGGATGAGCTTCAAATGCGTAGTTGTGCTGAATCTGCTGGCAGTTGCTGGTGGCGCTGGAGTCGCTAGCCTATAGAAGATGTGGAAGATGGAAATGTGCGCTTCTGCAACTGACTTTCGCCGGCCCGTGTCTTCTGCACTGCGCATGCGCGATATTGCACCAACTCCCGGCGTCACCTCATGGCTAGTTTCGAAGCTTTTAAATGGCGATTGTGCCTTCAAAACACCCCAGAACGCAACCACGAACCATTTACAAGGAGCAGTTTACCGCATGACTGTAACTTATTCATCAACTAATACTACTATCAAACTAATAATCGTGCCTTGTGCTGTGTGGCGGCAGTGACAGAGATGTGCGCTGCATGCGTTGGCGTGGACAACGTTGTGGCAGAAACACGGCACACTGGAGCAATAGGTGTTGGAGTTGACAACACTACTGCAGAAACGTGGCACTGGAGCATAGGCCGCCGGCGTACATTGCATAAATTGGCATTGACAAGGAAAAAGTTGAAGACGCGCATAACTGGCGCCCTGGGTCAGTGGACACCTCAATCGCGCTTTCAGGTACAGTCTTTGTTAAAAGTATACAGCCCAACGGGTCAACTTCTGAGCCCTGCAGCTTGGCTACTCTTGCATACTCACGGACCATAATCTCAGGAAGGCGGGAGGAACTTAAGACCTCAATTCTCGCGAGCTTAGGACTGTCAAATGTGCTAAAGAGCCCCGTTACGTGGCTTGGAAGCAAATCCCTTAGGCTGCATATTTTTGACAAAGACTGTACGTTGCCGTGGTGTCCACCTGAAAGAAACTGTGCTTTCGCGCAATATTTCATGCTTAGCAATGATAAGCCGTTAGCCATTTTTTTTCACTGACGCGTTCTTGAGAAAATATACCATGTTAGAGCAGTTTAGTACAAGTAGGTTAAGCCTGAAATGATCACCTTCATATCGTGTTAGACTGCATGTTAAACGCTTGAAGAAGATCAGAAAGATAGACAACCTCGGCTGCGCTGTGCTTAAAGGTGACGACGAACTGTCGAGATAAGGCGCCTAAGCACTTAGGACAGTCTCGAACATCGTACAGAGTTGCACGCGGGTACAATCACTTAGAAGAGTCTAATCGCCTCTCACGTGACGAACGAACAGAGCCCATTGCGGCGTCTTTGACCAAAGAACAAGAATAAACAATAATTACAAACATTTGCGGCAATATCTGGAACAGACGCCTAAAGAAGGAAACGTCTTTTAGACTGAAAGCTAGATAGAGAAAAAGAAAACGTTGCAGAAGGAATTTCGGAAATATGCCGGGATATGGTGGTTGCGGCCAGCTCTGGACAGGGCTAAATTGATATGAACCGGTGACGCGTTTTCCCAGGGGTCCTCGTAATCTCGCAGATGATGATAACGATGGCGATGAAGACTAAGAACGCCGATGACAGGGTATAGAATACTAAAGTGATAACTGAAACGAATGTGACCGCAGCGATTGTGATTTAGCGGTTCTTTCACCTCAGACCATGGGACCTTTTTTTTTTAAGTGTAAATAACACACACGGATTCAAAGAAAATAACTGCTGTCAACGACAGCACACAATGTGAGATTGCGGGGTCGGCGGAATTCGCCCGTTTCGCGTTATCGATAATAAGCCGGATGCGTGTTGATAACCTGTATGTACTTTCCAGCCCCCGCAAATGCTGCCTTCGTTTGAAATGACCCCTGCTATCGAGATAGCTGTGATAAGCGATTGCACAGAAGCAAACCGTGGCATCTGTTCCTGCCCACATGAGCTCTTTCATTTAATTTCTGTGTTTCATTATTTTTTAGGTCGACGAAACCCCCAAGCTCTCTCCAGCCACGTGTGTCATGCGAGGCGGACATACTCATTTTTGAAAAATAAAAAGGTTCGTTTTCGGAGTACTTCAATAACGAGCGCGGAAAACAACTGCTGTTGCTTTGAGAACGGTTTTCAAATGCAGCTGCCGGGTGACGTGCATGCCAGGAATGCGAGCTTTTGATGTTGATTCACGCTTCCGGGTTGTTATTTTATGCTTACCTCTGTTCGCTTATTTTTAAAACCACGGTTTCCAAACGCTGTGTCATGTAAAGCTTCTTTAAAGTTGAATGGCTGGGAGCACAGCGAAACGTGCCGCGTTAGAATTAAGTGAAAATTAGTTTAGTTTAGTTTATGGGGAGTTAACGTCCCAAAGCGACTAAGGCTATGAGAGACGCCGTAGTGAAGGGCTCCGGGAATTTCGAACACCTGGGATTCTAAAACGTGCACTGACATCGCACAGCACACGGGCCTCTAGAATTACGCCTCCATCGAAATTCGACCGCCGCGGCCGGGATCGAACCCGCGTCTTTCGGGCCAGCAGCCGAGTGCCATAACCACTCAGCCACCGCGGCGGCTAATTAAGGGAAAATTGCCCCTGCGCATAACGTAAAATAGGTAATTAAATTTACACATTCGCTCCACACCAGAAGCCAGAAACGACTAAAATCGCATAATTATTGGAATGACGCACAAGCAGATCAGGGGAGAGGAAGTGGTTAATGGCACGTCCACTTTCTCACCTTTTCTTTTGTTTGCGCAGCCTTCTAGTAATGAAGCCCCTAGAACTCACCCAGTTCCTTATTCACTTGAACAAATTTGCTGCAGGTGTTAGCCCCTTTGGGGGATTAACTATACTGCCACAATCACTAGTCCTTCAAACAGAAACCATTACCCCCATAATAGAGTAACTGAGAAGACACTACAGCCAGTGAGTCTCCCAACGGACTAAACGCCCGTCCCGAGCACTAAATGATGCAGTTAGAACTATTTTAACCGATCTTAGGCTTAAACTGGGGGCGCTGGGAATGTAGCTGTAGGTGTGACTTCCTCGCAACGGTGAATGGGGATAAGTGTGGGGCTATTTTCACATCGGTGGACCATCTCAACTAGAAAGGCCATAAACACACTGTATTACGCTAAAGAAGGAAGGGCCCGTGTCGAAGAAAAGCCGGTGTTGGCGATGCCGTCAGCGTGACCGAAAAATTAGGACTAGTCGATTACAAGATGCTCCCATAGATGGCGCCAGCCACACCAGCGGCGCATACCGGGAAATCCCTGACCCCGGGTCCTAGAGCTGAGAGTCAGACACGCTGCCACTCCGCTACGCGAACACGTTCGTACAGCTTGTATAAAGCGGGGATATATAAGTATGTCGTCTGGACTTGCAGATAACGATTGTAAGTGAGAAAGAAGAGACATGTCCGTGTCTGCGTGGGCAAGAGGAATCGCTGTCGTGTCATGCCCTTGAAGGCGGAGCTTAAAGGGGCAGTGAAGGGGGCTCTAATAAAGTTGCGGCATGCCTGGGATATTGAAGCACGCCGCTTCACGAATAGTGTCCAGCAAAGATTTTTTAAATGCGCTTTGTAGAAGCTGAGTTATCTGTAGTTAAAATTTGAATTTCAGCGTCTTCGCGCCTTTCCCTCTCCTCTCGTCACTTTTTGCACGCTGGAAGTTAGGCGCTCCTTCGCCGACCCCCCTCTGGGAGCGGAGCTTCCCGACCCGCCGGAGCTAAGCGGCTTATTGGACGCGGCCACGGTAGCTGCCTGACGTCTGAAAGAATCTAACCAATGGCCACCTCTCACCTTGTCTACGCAGATGCGGGGGACGGAGGAGGGTGCGAGCATGAAAAAGTCGCCGGGAAGGGCTCGCCAACTTTGACGCGTGATTGTGGGTCGTCTGCTGCGTGTAGAAGAGTATTATTTGGCTCTGGCTTTCATGGCAATACAGTGCAGTTATTAAGTGAGTTAATGTGCTCTCCTCGGAAGGCGTTTCAGAGCCCCTTTAAGTGCCCCCCCCCCTTTTTTTTGCTTGGAATGGAAAGTAAAATAAGAACTCTACAACAACTCAGTGGCTACAGGCACAACATGTGACCACGGACGCAGACCTTGGCTCCTATAGACATGTGCCTACAGGTATCCCGTCTACATACATTCTTATTGTTCGCAATGCATTTCTCGCTCTGGCTTTAGCTCCAGAACTTACGCCAGTGAAAGCCGCTGGCAGGTAATAAATTTAGTATTTTCGGGGCACTATTTTCGTGCCTTTGGAGTACGCCTTTGCTTTAAACGTGCCACCACATGAAAAAATGTGTTGTATGCATGCCCTTACAGAAGCCAGTGTGAATGGAATACCAGGAGAGGTCGAACTTTAGGTTTAAATTGAACGGCGGTCAGCATGTCCATACTAAGTGATAACCATCCAATAATATCCTATGACCATAGTGGACAACACTCAGCAGGGGGCGGTGTTAGTGGGCTACGGGAGGTGACTGGCCTGGCCAGAAAACAAAGCCCATTATGTTAAGAGCCGAAAAACAGGTTGATGAACAATGACCCAGGAGCTTTGATTAAGCTACGGAATAATAGTAGACCTCTGGAAGTGCAAGCGTTCCGAAATCGTCGGTCGCACCAAACACTCGGTTGATGAACAAAGGCGATAGCGTAACTGCGGTATAGTAGATAAATGCTTAGCGAATGACATTGTCCCTTGTTTGCTACCACAGCGAAATTCCTTTGCTGTTTTGGTCGCTGCACTATAACTGCTTTTTTTTCTGCAATGGAAGCTATTTTTGCTCAAAACACAATAGCTGCGAAGCCACGTTGTGAATATCTAAAAAAAGGAGTAATAATGAGGAAATAAATTGGGGGACACAACAGCGGTTCCTCTTGTCCACGCAGACACGAACCCTGTTTCCTCCTTCACAGTCACAATCATTATGTGAAAGACCACACTACATACAGTCGGAGTCAATAAAATTGGCGTGGTTTAGCTCTGGTTTAACCTGGAGTGACGCGATAGCTACAGTGGGCCGATTGGAACTTGCTCAATTGAATTGTAAAGTCAGTCTTTCGCCGCTCCGTTTCTCTGGGCGTTCCTTCTTCATCTTCGTCCCACTTGACACGGCGCATGCGACACAGCTGTGGCAGCTCGCCGACAGCAGCAGCTGCTCCGCACCACGTGGCTGATGACGTGACGAACCGCGTGGCGGCGCAGCCATAGGGTGGCAGCGCAGCCACAGGGTGGCGGCGCCGCCACGCTGAAGGCTCGAAATGCTACCGTAATGTAGCTATCGCTACAAAAGTCTCTGGACCACGTGCTCCTCAAACGAAGCCGGTAGCTCTGCTATTAGCCGGCGGCTGGAGACCACACTTGTGGACATGAAAGAACAAAATTCTGACTTTCACCCCCCCCCCCCCCCCCCAAGTGTGGTCTCCAGCCGCCGGCTAATAGCACAGCTACCGGCTTCGTTTGAGGAGCACGTGGTCCAGAGACTTTTGACCCGGACTGTACATATAAAGCCCCGCTTTAACCAAGCCGTGAGAACGCGTCGGCGTGGTGTATCGGTAGCGTGTGGCTGACTGGCAACGCGAGGGCCAGGGGTTTCCGATGCGCCGCTGGTGTTGCTGGCGCCATCTATGGAAACCTCTTGTAAACGACTAGTCCTAATTTTTCCGTCACGCCGACGGCAACGCCGACACCTGCTTTTCTGCAACACGGGGTCTTTACGCTTTCGCGTAAAACAGAAAGGTACGCATGTTCTGACGGCCTAGGAGCGGGAACCGTTGCATTATAGGAATGCACGCAGTTTCGGGAGCAAAGCGTGTACACCTTTGGCGACTACACGACGAAGTCAATATACGCTCGAAATTCTTCGTCATCTTGACGACTGCAAGCTATAAAATTTGTCTTTTGTTGCTAATATTGATCAAAATGATAAGTGTAGCCAATAATAAGTGTCGCATTTTCATTTAGAAATAAGCAGATATCGTCCGGCTCAAAGGCTATAATAAGCGGTAACTCAGCCTATTAAGTGATCTTCCATTGCACCACTTCGCACAGCGCTATTAAACAGACATGTGGCTCACGATGTTCGCACTTCGTGGGTTTAAGTTTATGATCACTGATGGTTGTACAAGGAATGAAGAAATATTATACAGAAACAGGCCCCTAAAGCTCAATACTGTATTGGGACCTCTTATCACGAATGCATAGAAAAAGTAAAATAGAGGCAGTCGGTGAATTATTCGGGAAAATTATTCTCCAGAAAAAAACTTGTGACGCCTTCCCACAAAATCCCCAACGCCGGAGGGGTGGGAGGCGGCGCTTATAGCTCGGGAGAAGGACATCAACGTCATTTTATCGAACGATCGAGCGAGGGCAGCAGCTTACGCCAATGGAGTTCCGACTAAGGACACCAACCTCCTCTTTCCAACCCTTAGCTGTTATACAATAAATATCTTCATCATCATTACCAACCCGGAAAAAGCTGTAGTAAGAATGGTCGACTCGTCAACCCCACTTTTTACAGCGATAGCTGTTAGGTGGCCGTCCCTAACTTTCTCGTCGCCGTCGGCGTAACCGGTGGGTGCATTAATAGACACTTTTAGCTGGACGTACGCAGTGAGCTTGCGCACGCAACGACACTGCGGGTAACAAATGCGCATGCGCAGAACGCAACGTATCTAGCCGCGCGTTGCGGACGCCCGCCCGATATAAAGCATAGCGTAGCGTACGCAACGTGGGACGCTACATGCTGCGTAGAGAACATGGCGGCGACCATCTCGCCCGCTTCGGAATAAATACATGTCGCCGCTGGATTCTCTTACGCAATAGCTCGCTCAAATGGTAGCGGTTCGCTTTTATTTCGCCTACTCTTGACCACACATACCGGCATAAGCGATAACTAGCCCCTGTTTTTCAGATAATTTGGCGATTTTCAAGCTCCTAGGCATAACTAAATGCAGTGTGTTTTCCTCGTTGCAACGACACCTGGCGAAGCAGTTTTCTAGCTTTTAGTCAGTTCTTACATTTTCTTCGGTTTGCACAGTTTCTTCTTGGAGCAAAAAGAAAAAGGCTCGCAATGCACTCACCCTAGTTATCAGTAATCACGGATGAAAATTTCTTGAACCTAGCGTTGATGTGCTTTGACGTCTTGTCACTAGATGGCGCTACTGTTTATGCATACGAGTGAGGGACGCTACGGCACGGCCAACTAAAGTGTCGTGTCGTGTCGCAACGCAGTAAGAGATGCGTACGCAAGCTTACTGCGTACGCCCCAACTAAAAGTGTCTAATGTCATGGTCATGTGACCTTATGTCACGGTCAACTTGGGTCGCATAAGCATACGGGTGCCTCTGTTTGGAACAGCCGCCTGCCAGTGCAGGGGTGCATCACGTGACCACTACACCAGTGTGCTAGGAATGTATCCCCAAAACTAAAACGTCTAAACAGCTATCGCTGAGCATTGCGTTACAGAGTCGTAACGGTCCAGTGAGTTTTTGTGGTCGCACTACTACGCGTGTTTTTGTTCCTCGCAGGTTCACCTTCACTCTCCTTGTGAAATGTATTCTTTGGCCTTTTATGCTAACAGTGCGTGTACGCTGCTCTAGAGGCAAATGCGCGTTGCTTTCATTCCATACGTTCCAGGTAATTGATGTTCTGTGCTTCGAAATGTTGCTCCCATCCGGTGTGAAGCATTATTCAGGCACAGGCAACGTGCAGGCTTCCGCCGGCGCATGTCTAGCATGTCTCGCTTATGTTGTTGTGCAACGTATATAGCGGAAACCCATTTATTCAAACTTTCTTAATTCGAGCTTACGCGCTGGTCCCGTAAACGTTACATGTGTTAAGACGAATCCACTGCGGCTCTTTTCAATGCGAGCTCGGCACAATTCAAACAGAATTTCGATCCCCTTTCATTTTGAATGATCGAGATTTCACCTATTGATTCGTGCTGCAGGCAGGCTGTTGTTGGAATTTACTGGTACAAGTTTCGTACCGGTGGTATCATTAAGAAAGATAACGCACCTAGCATGTAGCCAACGATTATTTCCCAGGTGCGAGTGAGAAACGTACTTTGTTTGCCTTTTCTGATCTGTTTTCCTTTGACATATGATCGCTGCAATGCCTCTTTAAGTTTGAGGCAGAAATAGAAAATAAATTTGACTCTTAATTAGAAAATAATTGCTTTTGTTCATAATGTTTGCGCTTACAACCAACCGACAAGTTGAAAAGTGCCTGAAGGTGTCGTTCGTATGTCTTATCAAAACGTTATCATTAGAAGGATTTGGGCAATCGTAAAGGGCTAAAGCCGTCGGTCAGTAGCCAGTGGCAGGTGGTCATCCGCCACAGTGGGCAGGTGGAAACAAAACCACCCCAAACGGCTACGAACAAACTTAGATCATATGTATACGAAATTAGTACACCTCGGATATAATGAACCTTGGTATGCCACCTCGGATACAACGAACGTTTAGCGTTTGCAAGCAATCTAGTTCGCGTGGTTCGAACGACCCACTGAGGATAGGCTAAACGTTTTTTTGTCTGATATTTCCTGAATAGATAAGAAATTGTCATTAAGTTTTTAATTAATCCAGTGGCTACATTACTATGTGCACAAGAATATCTTCCGTGCCAACAGCGTAACACAGCTCGACGCGTGCAATGTACAAATCGCGCGTACAAATGACCTTAATATTCACCGTCTCATTCTATCGCTCATCGTGAGCGCGGATAGAGCAGTGGCACTCTTGCCTTGCCCCTATAAAAAGCTACCACCCTGTCGGTCACATTCCTGCAGCAGTGTTCTACCGGGGTCACTGATCTAGCCGCGGTGCTATGTGTGGATGCGTCACGAAGCTCCTGCACGATGACGCTGTAGTCGCGTTGGCTATCAGTAGAGTCAGTTGACCTGTTCATTGCACTCTCGTTAATACTAAAAAAATCTATATTTCGGGCATATATGCGGCGTGTTTCGTTCAACACAATCGACGATGATTGCAAGTTTCCTGCTACAGTGTAAGTCCAATGTAAAGCTATCACCGCAAAACAAAGGAGGAAGGGGTGGAAAGAGGCATAAGAGGGAGGGAGAAAGATGAAAAGAAGGGAAGACAGAAA
The DNA here is from genome assembly GCA_030143305.2 of Amblyomma americanum. Taxonomy (NCBI): domain Eukaryota; kingdom Metazoa; phylum Arthropoda; class Arachnida; order Ixodida; family Ixodidae; genus Amblyomma; species Amblyomma americanum. The sequence continues at coordinate 81,272 of JARKHS020000957.1, read as the reverse complement.
TGAAAAGGACCGAGGAGGCAGGTGATATCTGTTGCAAGGGCCAGTCCACGCTGCCCAGTTCCTGGGTCTCCGGCTCGAAGTGGCACACCGATTCCGGGCTGGTGTCGAACACGCGACCTCCCGACATCTCTACGTGCTTCAGCCAACTGGAGACCTGTGCTCAACCATGTCTTCGCCATCAACACAGTCATCATCGTTACTAAATATCTGAGGCCTTCAAGTGGTCACTGATCATGCGTGTCTTGGTGTATATACAGGTATATTTTGTTGTGAAACCACTGTGATAAATAGACAAACTTAGAGTAATCCTAAATTTCTTGCATTACATAGCGGAAAACAGAAATCAGTGGTACGAAGAATGCGGATTCTTCGCAATCCATTAGTTTCGGTAATGTTCATGGCTTTTTTCAGTATGATAGCTATGTGGAGACGGGGGAAAAATGCTGTGCAAACCCAGAAACCAATTAAGTGACACTGCGCATTATATGCTTTTGTGGGGATGCTACAACAAGAAGACACTGGTCTGTCTGTGTTCTAGCGCAATGAATTCGTCACCGACGTAGTTATGTTGCAATCAATTTTGTCTGCCACGCACTAAAAATGGTCGCCCACCTCAAAAATATGTCAGTTTTAGTTATGAGAGCAATGTGAAATGTTAATAGGGACAACTTGGGGCTGCGGCCATACGTCTCAACGTGATGGTATTGCGGTAACTACCACGCCTTAAAGGGATGCTAAGGACATTGAACTTAGCTTGTAGTGATAGGGTACTGCGTTACAATCACTAAGAGACCGCTCTCACCGAAAGCGTAGCTTTTGTAAGCTAGAAAAGAGAAAAAAAACAGATACAGGTGTCGCCATCTGTGTCCGACTTCTCAAGTAAAATGCATCGCCAACACCGATTTGATATGCAAATCCCGGAGGCTATGCTACGCAACCATTCACTTCGAATCGATTGTAACTAGTCCTTCTCGGTGCAGACGTCACAAGTTTTAAGTGAGTGTCGGAAAAATTGTTAAATTGAGTTTCCTTTTGCTGCCGGAAAAACATCAACGGACACAAAAAGAATAATAGAATCGAATTTTACCGACAACAATAATTAGGAGGAGTTGTGCTCAGGGTCAGTGTGTTCGGGCCCACGAGTCTTCATGCGTATTTCTCAATTTGCTAACTTTTTTTTCCAGCGCGAATTGGCGGACAGTTTCGCGGATATTTGTTTCTATTACGACGTCAAAAATTAGTTAGAAATGAAAGCGGGAATGTATAGGTCGTTAATAAGACTCCTTCTGAGCAATTTTGGGCTAGTTCATAGCCTCATTAATGTACACCTTTCTTAGACAAAAGGTGCAGTGGAAATGAAAATAAGAAGATGCCAGAAGGGTGCCGCGATGAACATTGCAAGTTTTGACGCCCTTCTTGAACCTAGATGGGTGTTAAAAATCTCAAATTGCACACTCTAAACAATAATATGCCTAAATGAGAGTAAAAAGAGAGTAAACTCTCCTCTAGCGCACTCCCTCACTAGAAATCAGCTTAGTCCCCTTTTACTCCTTTCTGTTTAGAGTGTAAAGGGCAATAAGCACAGACCTCTGGAGAGGAGGATTCCATTATATCCATTCCATTTCAAGTTACAGCGCTCACAAGTGGATAACGGTGCCATATTTTTGTAAATCAAGACATGAATTGGTAAACGAGAGAAAACGTCGCATTAAAAACGGTTCTTATGTGTAAGTTTAGTGAAGGAAAGCGTAGAAGTTGTAGATAAGGAAAGCTAAACAAAGAAAGGAGGAGTGGTCACTTAGAAAATATTTGGCTCTAAGAAATATTACCTGCTTTGCAGAGATAAACTCTGCGCTCTTTGTTACCCGTTGAACTGCTGTATAATTTTATTCATTACGCCCCTTTCTTGCTTTTGTCAGAAATTCTGATGCACAGTATTGAAAGAAAAAATAAACTAGCTACATAGATCAAGTCCACACAAGTACAAGCGCTAACTTTATTTGGTTTACAAGCTTTGCCTCTGTCTTTCGCAAATTTGTCGCGTAGCAATAACGAAAAACGTCTGCTGAATAGCGTCTGTCTTTCGAATGATCCCATACTTTTCGAAATCATCCATAGAAGTCTAAAAAAGTATATAGTGTGACTCTAGAAAAAGCTAAAAATTATTACTTGAGTTACGTATAGTGTCGCACATCGAAGTAATAGATAGACACAGAAAAAATTAATTTCCTGGGGAGTAAATCAGCGCGCCGCCATGTAATACATCGCCATGAAGAAAACATGGTTTTTCCGAAAATCGAATCAATAAAAACACCGCAAATTGGACAAGAAGCATGCTGGCGCCACCACACAGCTTTTTCGGAAAGCAAAAGCAAAAGTAAAGCACGATGCTTTGAGCTGTCGTTAGATGGCAGTGAACTACCTCTTTGATTACGATCGATTGTCGCGATTTTCTTAGCGGTCTGATCGGTTATGGATGTTCAGCGGAATTCACAACTGAACCGCTGTAGCCTTTTTTTCTTTGTAAGCAATATCGTTTCCATGGTACGCTTGACAGGGTCTCAGGAAAACGTCTCTAAAGGCTGATTTAAAACAGTAGTCTGCATCAAAAAGTCGCAACTGGATGGATGGATGGATGGATGGATGGATACGGCTGAACCCTTTGCATCGGGCGGTGGCTCAAGCCACCTAGCCATGTCTTGTGAAATTTTGCTCCTGTCTTGCTTTTAGCCGCCAATCAGATAACCTTCGCTTGGTTACTTCTGACCTCTTAAAAACCACTTTCCCTTCACTATCCCTAAACCCCAATGCCTTGGGTAAGTCAGCCCCGCTGCCTTCCACTGTAGGGTGAAGCCCTTTACAGAAAAGTGTCAAGTGTTCAGCCGTTTCCTCCTCCTCTCCGCACGCAATGCACAAAGTGTCTATCTCCTGGTACCTGACTCTATACGTCTTAGTCCGCAAAACTCCAGTCCTGGCCTCAAACAACAAAGAACTTCCCCTACAATTATCATAGATCTTTTCTTTGACAATTTCCTGTTTAAAGGTCCGGTATGTTCCCAGTGCCGATTTCGTCAGCATCCCTGTTGTCCACAAAGCTCTCTCTGTTTCTTTAACCTTTTTCTTAACCGATAATTGCTGATTTTCCTCCTTACTGCTGTCCAGATATTTGCTTGTCAATTTTCTAGTTCGCTTTCTCTATTTCGTGTCAACATTCTTTATATACAGGTATCTGAAAACTTTCCTAGCCCACCGCTTTTCCTCCATCCTTCTCAATCGTTCCTCAAATGCTATCTTACTGCTAGCCTCTCTGCTCTCGAAAGACGCCCATCCCATATCCCCCTGTACCCCCTGATTTGGTGTATTGCCATGTGCTCCCAAAGCTAACCTCCCTACTCCCCGTTGCCTAATTTCCAGCCTTGCTTGAACATCTGGCCTCATACACAGGACCGCATTCCCGAAGGTCAGGCTAGGGACCATCACCCCTTTCCAGATCCCTCTTACCACCTCATACCTATTGTAATTCCACAGTGCCCTATTTTTCATGACAGCTGCTCTGCTGAAGTACACCCACGCCATCTGTTGCAGGCTAAGCATGGCGTCCACGAGTTTGCAGAGCGAATCAATTGGCGGTGTTTTCAAATCGGCCGCAAATCATGCACTGGCGAGTCGTCAAGATTTTAGCTAAAGCTTCTGGCACTGCACATGACTTCTGTGACTGGAACGAACAACGTCACTGAGTTAGTGCTCTCGTGTTCTAGTTGGAAATTAGCACCTCAGGCTAAAATGGCAGGACTACGGGAGTGACATTTTTTGTGCAGGTTGGTTAGCGCGATTTCGTTCCATCCTGAGACTACGGAATAATTCTACGAGCCATAAATCTTGCGGGTGAGGACCGCAAAAAAGTTTTTCGAAATGGCTGCACTTTTTGCAAAGATCCTATATTATCTTGAAGTCTGAAATAAGGAGAGCACGCCTTTGAGAGAATACAGACTGGCGCCGAAACAGGTGTAGCGCCTGTATACCCAGAAACTTACAGATGCTTCATGAGACAAATTCCCACCTTACGCCCTCTGCGAAAGTCACAAAAGAAGGTTGTTGTGCAGAGTAAGTTGCTTACAGCACGCAGGAAGTTATCTTGCTGCTGCTGTTCGGTTTAGTTGGGAGAGGGTTCTCTTCCCGCCATTTATTACAATCAAATGACTTTATCTATGCTCTACATCATCCCTCGTTCTGTTCAACGGTAGCAGGTATCGTCTTTGCGGAAAGTAAGCGCGATGCGGCTGGTCTCTTTGGCGTGTAGCGGAGGCAACTTGACTGGCTCCCCTTAAGCTCTAAATCAGTGTAAAGTAAGAAGCCCTTGTCTTCGCCATTTGAGAGCTTTTGGTCTCTAGGGGTACACGCTTGGCAAAGACGATAGCTAGTACTTAATTAAATCAATATGCGAATACTTCGCTTGAGGGCGTCACGTTACACGTGAGGGTGAAATGTTTGTTGGAAAATTTGTTCGACCGGATGGATTAGACAGCCCACTTCCCTCGTCACCCTTCTCATCTCCACACTGCCTTCGCACATTCCAACTATCTTCTTATAGCTACAACACTACAGTATTAGCCACTGAAATGAATCAAAACCAGATTAGCGGAGAAACCTTTCCGGAATCCAAAATGTTTCGAATGCAGCATGTTAAATTTTTCTAGATAATTAGACAGTCGTAAATGGTTTAGTTTCTCAACGCTTTTACTGAAAAAAAAAAGGTAGGATAGAGACGGGCCTATAATTATTGAGTTTTTTTTTAAAATCTCCTTTCTTGAACTTAGGAACGACCTTACTTCTCTTTATCTCTTCGGGAAATACGCCATACTCAAAATTTAAGTTAATTATATATGACAGAACATTACAAATGACATCCGAAATCAGTTTAATACCATTTCCACTGATAGCTGACCGCTGCGGTGGCCTAGTTGTTGAGCATCCGCCTCGCATGCGGGAGGTGCGAGGTTCGATCCCCAGTGCCGCCGGGCACCCACCGGTGATACAATGGGTACAAGCTTTCCCTAGCCTGGTGCTCGGCTTATCGGGAGTGAAATGCTTGGAAAATGGGTCTTTGACCCCACCTTGAGCAGTCGACAATACCACGTGCTATGGCGCTCTTTGGCCGCAGATGCCCTTGGGCCATAAAAATCCGCTATCATCATCACTGATATGTATCTAAACCAATGGACGAAGGTTTTATATTTATGATCGCGCTTTTGATCTCGGCAGGTAACTTGGTGGCGAGGAAGAATGAATCTCAGAACAAGTAGGGCAGTCGGGGTAGGTCCGAGGAGGAGGTGCAGATGCAGAGGGAAAGAAATCGCCAAAAGAGGGCTATTAACAGGTATTCCTTCGTGAATGACAGTTGACGTCGATGAATTGGAGTTTTTTTTTTTTAGAAAAGAATTAATGAGGGGCCATTATTCGCTGTAATTAGAGCCGGAGATAAGGATTTCATTTTCCTAATAACACTTTCTGGCATTCTTATTAGTATTATCAAGATATAAAAATATTTTTATAACGCTAATGTAGGCGAGTGTTAAATGGTTCTCTTTTTGTCTTCCTGTATAAACTTTCCTTCTTTCTTAGACATTTAAGAAGGCTTTTGGTGAGTCAAGGGTTGTTAGGAGATCAATAGTTCTTGCGGCACAGAACGGCTGGTGTACAGTAAGCCAAGCAGTTACTAATTATGGATGAGAATGTGCTATAGGCTAGCTGAGTATCAGCCAACGAAATTACAGTCGACCAATGTGCAGAAGATATCATACGAAGGAATTTTGTCGATCATAAATATAAAACCTTCGCCAGGTGCAATATCGTTTTGCTTTTGCTTCAACATTTTATGTTAGGAACCGACTTTTCCAGAGAAGAGGCCCTCACCTAGGTCTACTGTGTGAAAGGTACATATCGAACTAAGGCAATGTGGAAGTTTGGGCTAATTGGTAAGGCATGATTTGAGGGAAGACTTAGCTCGACAAAAACAAGAGAGCATATAGGACGGGCGTCAGCTGACAACTGAAAGAATTAGAACCGAAAAAAAAGAACATGCGTTGGAAATCAAACGCGCATACTCAGCAAACAATCGATAGAGAAGGCGGTAAGGTAAGAGAACTGAAAGGAAAAGTTCCCTTATCTTATCGTCTTCTCTGTCGATGCATTGCTGGGGATGCGGTTTTTCTCCCACAAGCGCGCGTTTTGTTCTGTTCTGATTATTTTATCTATCACTTCGTGCCTGTCCTGTGCACTCCCTTGTCTTCCTTTTTGTGGCACCAAGCCTCCCTTAAAATCAAATATTAAATCAACTTTTACCGCTATAGCAAGTAAAGTGAACGCGCCTTTATACTAAGCTCGTTTTTTAATTAAATCTGAAAGGCATATGTATTTTATAAGAAGGAAGGTTCTTGCCATTTGGTGTACCTCTTTATCAGTGGAGGATGAGGCCCCATAGACCAGTGACAGTACGACTGGCAACCGAAGGACATTACATGAAAAGCATATGTGCCCCAAACGTGGAAAACGCATGCTTACCGTCTTAATATCTTGTCCGGTGTGAAATGTAAGGAAAAGATTATCACACAGATAAAAAAAATCTGATCGTCAGAAGTACTGCTAAAAGCGCACACGCGTACATCACTCAGCTCTGGATTCGAGGACTTCTGTTGTAGTAGCGATATGCATTGTACCAAAAGCATTAAACTTCGCGATTAGATAATCGATGCTGGTGTCGATATAGATTGCCGTTGGTGTTTTTTAATATTATAATTACATGTTTCCCACCGATTACAACAGCCTAACCAGCCTAACCACCAGGAATGATTATTACGAGGAGGAACTCATTGCGGTGGCACTCAGCGCAGGTCACGTGAAAGTAATCATGGACCTGGTAGTCTAAGGACATGCTGTCCTTTCTCACACAGAATAAGAAAAGAAACTCGATCTTCTTGCGAAGGTGAGAGGTAGATAGAAAACGAACCTGTTAAACACAGGTTTTTCAATCAATCGTTTTACTTGAGGATTTGTTACTAGGAGCAACCCAAAAGATGAGGCACCTTCGACCAGCCGGTGGATCGCCGATGGCGGTAAGATTAATGTAGATGCGATTTTCTAGACAGTATTGAGCTGTTTGTACCGCTAACCACATGAACGCAACCTATCATAGAAACGGCGACGTTTGGCCAAGGGATTTAACTCGGTACGAAACCCTTGCTACTATAAATACAGCAGGAAGGACGCGTGGTCTAATTCGTTCGAAACATTACTACCAGGAAAACATCCTCCTCTTGAAGCTAAGACGATGCATCTTTATATTAAGGTTACTGATGCATTAAATGTTTGTAATCTATAATCTAAGGGCGGTAAATGAGTTTGCCATAGACCTAGGAGACTTTCCTTAGCGCGCTCTGTCAGACATCTACATCCAACGTGAGAAGCCGTCGTCATCAAACGTTACAAGAGAGGAATTTTTCGCCTGTATTCGAAGCCCTTGTTCTAAAAAATGAGCTGTGGCGGTTTTAGTTTTCAATTAACTTTATTTCTTTCATCTGGTTACAAAAACCGGAGCAGAGCCAAAAGGCAAGAAGCCTGACAGAGGCCTCTGCTCCATGTACAGTTCGGTACACAGGCATCACAGACATGTAAAACCACAATTGCTGGTACAATATTTTGTATTTACGCAGCACTAAATGCCGATGCTGTGCATTGTACACATATCTCAAAGGTTATGCAGCAGGAGGTCCCAGGTCTTTTCACTGTATTGGGACCCCATCCCAGTGTCCCAGTAGCAGTGCTCGGACCTGAGACCTCCCGCAGTGGAACCAATAGCAGTGTTTCTGTAGATACATTTTAGCGCCATATAAATATTACGACGAAAAAGGAGCATAAAAGTAGAGTTGTGACAAGTGAAATACGTCGGTAGGATACTGCATTAAAGGAGATAACATTTGTATTTTATGATGGAACATCTCAAAAACCAAGTTACGAACTAAAAATCACACTCAGGAAAATCACAAAATACTAACAAAATAAAACAGCATGATACCCACAAAAATTAAGCATCCTTCAGTTTACTCTACCAGTGGAATAAATTTTTCATTTAATTAAGTGCAAGAGGTGGAAGGTGGAAATCAAACAACTGGTGGCATGGGAAAATAAAAGTCCGCTGGTGATTTTTAAATCTGTGTTTCGATTTAGCGTATTTTAATATGTGGAAATGTGTTCCAGGAAAAAAAAAGAATAAAAATGAACAATTCGCTTTAAGAACAATCTGCCGGCTATTCGATTCGAAGTATAATTCGATCACTCTGTACGGATCATTAAGAATCATAGACTGTTCGTTTTCCGTAATTAGTTCAAATTTAGGTAATAACAATTTGTTAGACGCTGAAAACTGGGACGATTAGAATTTATAAGATGGGACTGAGGTATGAATGAATATGAGGTACTGCTATAGACGAGTTTTTACAATGAGGTGCCAAGGTTAAACTTCAGAAGTTGTGATGCGGAGAGAAAATCCATTTCAGTTCTGGGCAATACAAGGCTCTCACTACGGAAGAAATATCCCGGAGCAACTCGAAATAGCATAGTCTCATCCATGCTAATTGCCGTGATTGAGAAAATGCTTTAATTACACTCGACACGACTGGATGCTAACAAGGATACGTATGGCACGACCACGAGCTTGATTCTGTCTGCCATTAGTGCACAGGCAATACTTTATTCATGCTTTACACTCTCGAAATGATGACGATAAGAAAATTAATTGACAGGCGATTGGAGGGCCGATCCGACGGAAATGCACAGCATTAGACTTTCATTTCCCTTTGCATGACACGGCACATCACACACATTTTTTGACATCCACCTTTGTTGCACACTTAGTCTTCTTTGTGTTTTTTTTACACTTGACTTACTTTACATTTGGTCTCCTATTACATGTCGGATCTCCAGTACGCACCCACAGTTGGTTCTGAAGGTGACTCCTGCATAACCTTCAGAACCTCGCGCGCGCCGTTATGCTATCTCCGCTCCTCTTCTCAGCTCGCTTTCTTCCCCACCCTCTACCTTCCATGGTACCCACCCACCGGACTGTTCCCATGGCAACCACCCTCGGGCTGCACTTTCCTCTGTCCACGTCAGAACCTCCTCCCTACTCAGTAGTCACCCTCTGGGTTCTCCCCATTGCACCAACCTTCCTCTATTTCCCTCCTCTTCTGTGCAAGTGAAGCGGGAGATCTTCCCCTACCTACTTTGCCGCCTGTCCTGGCCTCAGAGAACACCGGCCGCTCGACAGTTTTTTTCTGACATGACAATTCAAATATCGCATAAATAAACCCTTAAAAAATTGAACTTTTCATTCACATCAACGGGTGATTGCTTTTTTGGCATTTGTGCCATTCAAAGTATTTATTAATGCGTTGGCATTATAACACCAATTCTCGCGAAAAATGTCCTGCGTTGGCGTTGTCGTTGGCATGTGAGGCCTCAGTTGGCAGGAGGAAAAGTGGGGAGATAGAAATCCACCTACCCACAAGAGGAGGGATGGAAAGGGGAACAGCATTCGTCAGAGTCGAAGGGTGGGGACAGTGGACGGGGTGTACAGCATATCAGACTGCGATTGGTGGATTGGATCGGGAGAGTGAAGCGGGGTACGGCGTGTGACACGATGACTGATGGACTGGATCACGCCCACCGCTCGCACGGTCTGAAGCCGTCAGCGGCTTCTCCGTCCAGAGGGAGCACTAATGCTAACGCATGCTCTGATGCATAAATCGCATTGAATGCTGTGAATATTTGTGTACCACTCAGGCTTCGAAGTGTTTCTTCTTCCTTTCGAGTTGGAAGGTTACATAAGCCACCTATACGAAGGTTGGGTTTCCGGTATTGAGGACGCTTTAATTTGTCTGCATGAGTATAACAGCGTACGTTACAACCGTTGCAGCAAGCTGAAAGAAAAAAAATGAAATACTGTTAGCTTTAGCATATCAGTAGTTCTCTAGCATGAGTAAAAGCTCACTGGTACGTCCGAAACACGGAGCAGCGAAGACGAATATACCTAAGCTTGTCGCTGTAAGCCAAGCAGGCAAAAAAAAAGGGACGTACTGATTGATAATTAAGGGGCACAGTGAATTTGCTGCACAAGGTTTACTTGCCTACACATATTTCGAGTGTAATTAACATACACTTTTAAAGCACACGTTACGAGAAAGGTGCATTAACGCAGATTACGCATGCTTGCGGATAGCAGCCTAATAGACAGCATCATAATGCTAAACGCAGTGCACTGGCACGTTCAACTAAAACAATGATGCACAGTTGGCAGTTGCTACATTGCAGGGATTCTGTTAATCAAGCGCCTTTTACATACCTTGTAATGACTTACGACAGGCATTCAAAATATTTAATCCTGCCTGCGGATGAGTTGCTGGCATGAACACACACTTGTACCCTGTATATGCCCAGAATATGCTCAACTATATTTAACATCTCCGAAAATTGTGGTGTCGTTTATTCCCAATTCAGCCATCCAGCAAAGCAATCCCATCGGCGAGTGCCTGAGTAATGAGTTTATTTTGTTCTGGATTTTTTACTTCGAAGTGAATATAGTTTCATGTGCCGTGTTGGTGTCGTATCTTTAACGGCTTAATGACTAGGTCCTACCGTTTACACGTACGCCGCGCTGGCTGTGACCTAAACGGCAGTATCACCGTTGTTTTGTTTGATTTGGTTTTATGGGTTTACACGTCCCTAAGCGACTCAGGATATGAGAGACGGCCCCCTCTTTTTTTCTTTGTTTTTTACTGGCGAAATTGTCCAATGCACTTTTCTGGAATACTTGTGCTAATTATGTTTGTAACATCTCAGAATGTAAAGATAGCACTCGCACCGTGTATGAGTTAAGATTTTGTGTCTTACAGCTTTTGCAGTTATCATGCTTGGATGTCGTAAAATGTAGCTTCGACTACAGCCCACAGATGTTCAAGAGGTCGGGCAGGAACAGAAGAGTACTTAGCACTACTGGCGTTACCGTTTTGTCATAGCCATCTGCGTAACCGGTGAGGCTGCGCGCATGCGCAAATAGACCTGGGGAAGCGCTAATGGGTAGCAAGCGCACCCATGCCTTCAGAAGGAACGTTTTAGAGTGACAGGATGGGAAACAACTTTTCAACAGCACCACACTTGTAGCAAGTTATAATACTCGGTTCATAAAATGGCAGTGCGGTGCATCGCAAAGGATTACGCAGGTAGACATACGAAACTAGGCTTGGCGTGTGTGTAACTGTTTACTTTGACGAAGCAAAGACGCTGTTTTAATGAACGTGCATGGCTGAAATGGCAAGGGGTTCTACGTGATCGGCTCGTTCACACCTGATTACAGTAGATGGAGTCTCAACAAACCATCGCTTGCAGGCTCGTAGTGCGCATGCGCTTACCGTTACTGGTAGCGCAGGGGTCTATAACTAGGTGGCGCTACAAGTATCACTCACCACTTCCTCCTTTGTTCACGCTCACGTCTTCCCAGGTCTAAACTGTATACAGTGTAATGTATCTCAGAATCAGCTATCAATCTTCCCTTTCTTACCGAGACTAGCACAGGCATTCCTAGCTTGAAAAAGTCGCCGCCTTTGAGCCCCATGTCTTCGGGGTTGATTGAAGCTTGAAGATATGTTATCTGTGATAAATAAAAATATATTATTATTGTGATGCATATATAAGATTCAATGATACTTTTTATCCAATTTTCCTCTAACAATCTCACAACCATTTTGGGCCGGAAGGGATGCCTACTAAAAAAGAAGGGTTCGATCGAGACATAACATTAAACATTCAACTTTCGACATGTATGCCTGAAACGCGATTATGCAGAATCAAAGTCCCAGTAATGTGCCCCAACACTGTCTTCCTAAGAACAGTTACCGTTATTTCAGTGCTTATAACCTTACTGAGGGTACATTAGGCACCCATCCAATAAGCGCTTGTTGACAATGCTCGTGGCCTTAGCTGCTAAGCCTGAATTCGCCGGCTGCATGCCCAGCATCGGCAGGCATTCATTTTATAAATGGAGGCTATGTGCAAAAATGCATCACTACCGAGATTTTGATGCTCGTGACACAACTTAGGCTGCAAACATATATAATCCTCCTCTAAGGCTTGCATCGCGGCCCGGGTAAGCTTTAGCTCGTAAAATTCACTCACCTCAAAGCTGCGAGAAACTTCACCATCGCACCGGGCTGCTTCGCAGAAGAGTCTCAGTTCCTTGGTCTGAAAGTACAAAGAAGCTTTTTTATAGTTATTTCTTAACACACGCGTAAGCTTTCGAAACCAGTCCTTCACTTATCTACTGCAGTTTATCTACCGTTGCAAGAGACATGACTGTTCACATCAAACTATTTGGCCGAAAAAGGTTTAATTGCTGAAAAGGAATCTCCTTATTCTATTCTTTAAACTTTAGAAAATTGCACAATTTTCTATGAATTTCGCTGGCTTACAGGAGAAATAGCACAAATAAGCGCCAGCTGCATTTTCTATTCTGTAAATCATTAATATATAAAGCTGCATTCATGAACCCCAATTGCAAACAAGGAATTGAGGAAGAGTTTTAACAAAAGGCACTACTATAGCTTAACCTAGAATGTGACGCCTTTATTTCAGTCCTGACCTATATTCCTTCATAGCATATTTATACTCACTGTGTCGATCAGCGACTGACTTGACGAGGCCAATACGATGAACTCGCCCGTCAGGTACACGGCGTACACGACCGATATCAACCGGAGCTTCAAATCAATGAGTTCGTGAAACACTTCATACAGACAAGTGCCGGACACCACGAGGAGATTGCAAGTAGAGAACACCAATGGCCAACACCAGATATCATTGACATCTTCTTTCAGCTGGCGAATCGTAGAGAGGTTAAGCCTAACCGTGACCGCAGCCCTGTAGGTTCTGTTGTTTGCCGTAGATGCTATTTGCTGGGGACTCGCCCGGAGGTTCAGATAGCCCAGCTGAGTTTTGATGTATGTCGTGAGAACTTGCGCCGACGAACTGAGGGCGACAAAGTGCAAGCTTTTGTACACAAAGTAAAAGAATATTTTGAGCACCGTTTTAGACCACAGTAAGACTATCATTAGCAGGCTTCTTTCTGTCTCAAGATATGACTGACGTACAGCGTCGAACGATGATGCAAACACGAACCAAGCACAGTATACAACGCAAATGCCGGCTTGTCGCATGTCTGACCAGAAAAATCGCTTGCACGTGGAGCGGTCGTCAGAGCTTAGTCCAATTGTCCTCTCGAAGGCTGATGCCCGCTTGTAAAACTGAAGAAGTCTTGAAGCGCACAGGCACATACAGAAGAAGTTCAGCAAGGTCCTATAAGCAAGAACAGTGCGGTCAGGAATAAGCACGCAAGATTACTAACAAGAACAACGTTCGCTATTGTTTGGTCATTTCTTGTTCATAAAATCATGTCCAGAATCTCTAGATAAAAAATTCGAATATTGGAATATTGCAAGCAACTGTTATGAAAATATTGAAGGTAATGGTCCGTTCTCCCGACGTGTAGCAAAATCTTTCTATTAAAGGTTTTCCATACCTCGCATCGAGCAATTAAGACTGCCATAAAAAAAAAACGAATGGAGAACGCTTTCGACTATAGCAAAAACGTTAATAGCAAAAAAAAAATGCATGCACCCTCACGGGACATCTGCGCACATACAGGATGTTTCACCTAATACTTTACACAATTTTTAAGGATAGGCTTTTTGAGTTAGAGAACCGGTTTTTTCGGAATAGCACTGTCACCGTTGTAGTACATCTGAATACAGCGAATAAGTGCTAACTAGCAGGTTCTTTAACTAATATCGAATAGTCAACTTCTTACTATTACTGCTAGGCACATTCATTATTGAGAGGCGTGTAGCACCCCGTAATTAATATCCATATCAGTTCTTTAGAGTTACGAAACCGTGGTTACCCTCAACGCTGTGGCCCAACAAATATTGGCTAATTCGACGAGTTACATGCACTGGTGAGGTTGCTTTGCCTGCAAGCTTCTCGAAAGCGCGTATATTTTGGCACGATGTAGCCAAAATTTTTTGGGCCACAGCTCCAAGGGTAACTGCATTTTCGAAGTTCTAAGCACTGATATGAATATTAATTACGGTGGGCTACACGCCCCTCGATAATTAGGAATCCTAACAGTAATAGCAAGTTTAATATTTAATACTACTTAACAAGCCTGCTAGTTAGCAAATATTAGCTGTATTTTGATGTACTGCACCGATGACAATGCTATGCGGGAAAAAGAAACGCTGGTCTAACTCAAAAAGCCTATTTCTAAATATTGTGCAAAGTCTTAGGGTAAACACCCTGCATTCATTGCCATAGTGAAATCTTGCACTATATGAAAAAAAAAAACATGCGTTCATCAATTCTTTCCCGTTCAAAAATGCTTTTGTCCAGAATTGTTTGGTATGAATAAGCGACAGGCCACGTGCTTGATGAGGGGGCTACAATGCATAGCAGAACGTTTTAGCGCCGTTCATTCAAGACCCCGTGTAATTAAAGGAACGCCGTTGCCGTGATCCGGCTTTCTTTTAGCCAGAATAAACTCTTCGTCATTACCCAGCTTAAAAAGCGAGAAAACTGCCAATGCACTAGCTTACCTCGAGACTCCGAAGAGTCGCCTTAGCATCAAGAGACCAGTGCTGAACTTGTGGGGCCCTTGGTTAATCGCCTCACCACTTCCTGTCTTCCATATCCCTTTTACGGTAATGTCTTCGATGCTAGTCCAGATCAGGAAGGCGAGGCAAAAGCAGCTGTAGAGTGTGTACCAGCTTCTCCACACGACTCTCGGTGCTCTTTGGTTGCGGTCACCGTAAAGGTCACGGATGAAGAAACATCCACAGAGGCGGCACAACAGGGCATGAAACCAGAAGCTCCGGGCCATAAGTGACGTGCAGCCTAGAGGTTTGTTTCGGGTTAGATGGCAACCAGGATCGCTGGTCGTAAGCACTTTGCGCCCCTGGAACCTGAGATCCATGCTTTAGGATTCAGCCAGCGCTATCCCCTTCTTGCCTTTCTGTCCCTGTGTCCCGTCTTCGTGGTCTGAAAGCTGAGGAAAGCAGATATCGTGGTAATCGAATGAAGCCAATATATGTAATAAGCTAAATGGCTGTGAAAGATTGTGCAAGAACTAACCAGCTCGGGGTGATTAATTTGGTGCTTAAAGAATATAACATCTTCATCGGGTCTTGCTACCCGTCCTCTTCGCCCTTCAAGTCCGATGATGGACATTATGACCCTGGAGTAATACTATCAGCTTGGTCTATGTACTAAAGCTTGCTTAGTCGAGTGAAACGAAGGGATGTTTATCATGTATATCCACAGCAACTATAGCACTGTAAGGAGAGGAAGGACTTGAGGCCACCTAACCTTGGTTGTTACTTTGGGACATTCATAACATAAACAAGATCAACTCTCAGTACTTCTCCAGCAACAGTTACGAGCGGGACGGCGTGTCATCGACAAGTGTGCAAGTCCCAAGAATATCCAAAGACGAACCAACCATCCAGACCACCTAGAAATCAGATCCGTTCGCATAAGCACAAAAATTTGATCAATCAGTACAGAGTTTTCATTAGAAAGCCGATCCAATATGCAGCTCTACATTAGCAGGTTAACTCAAGTGAGTGCTTGTTATCTCCATGTCTACTGCTAATACCGCGATTGTTGTTGATGATATATGATTTAGAATACTATGGTACTGTCAACACACGCTGAAAAAGTCCATCAATTCAACTGTACCGGGCCTGCCAGTTACCAGCCTAGGATGTGGGATTGCTTCTGTGATGTTCCCACTGCCGCTGAAGCGATGGTAAGACGTTTGAGGCCATTGCAGTCGTTCACTCAATGCCGAGAACTCTCCACGCATGTAACAAACTCCACCTGCCGCACGCAACTGGCGCATTCCCAAGGACTGCCGCATCAATATCCTGGCGGTACAAGTTCTCAGGAAATCACGTAGTCAATACTCTGTGTTCTAACACGCACACTTCAAGATTGCCTGCTTTGAGGTATTCATTCAGTTTTGCTTGAAGTACATTCAAGCGGTGCTAAAGAATATTGATTACAGGATGTTATGAACACGTGTGGCGCAATATCGATCTTGTGACCGACCTCCGGAGTACAATGACCATGCCCTCCTTTAGCCGCAAAAGAAAAAAAAATGTAGCAACGAGGCCCCTTTCTTGCGGTTTGACTCCTCGTGGAAGAAATTAGACTAGCTGTTGTTGTTTTTGCATATTCCTGCAAGGTTTTGCGTCGATAACGACAAAAGGCGTGCTCTCGTTTCTTCTGATAATATATCGTGACAAGAAGCAGTGAAGGCGACGAAGTTATTACCATGATTGGTAACAGGTCATCATCATCATCATCATCAACCGTTCGCTCTTGTTGCACGGGGGGCTTAATGCCGAGGAACCATACTCAGAAAAGTCGACGAGCGGTTGGTGGTCTTGGAATAATGCTGATGTGCCCGGGATTTGGTACAACGTCTTAGAACGAAGGTAGCAGGAATGAGTACAGCAAAAATATCAGTGACTTTATTGAGGAGGAAACACGCAACTTATCTTACAATTACGCCACCAAAACCGCAAGTCTCGTGTTTCCCTCACGTACTTTATGATATAAGCAGGGCTTCTTCCTCAGGGTGAGTATGGGGTTCATCCGCTAAATCTCCCTTTACCTATCGCTTATATTGAATCCGCCCCTGACCCCTCTCTAAGGTCCTTGGTAGAACGAGAAGTGAATACAGAGAAGCGCAGGCTGAGGTAATTTTGGTTGATGAGCTAACCGATGATTGCTGACAACGCGGCTTTGTAATCACTAGAGCACACCGAGAGTGAGTCTGATTCTATGGTCTTAACGATGAGCTTAGCTAAGAGAAACCCCAGCATGCCACGTAAGGCGCCTTCCTCATAATTTAGTGCAGTAGGTTTACGTTTATAGGGGGCCATCGACGACAAAAGAATTGTCGCGACGCACACGAGGACTTTTCAGTGAGGAAGCATCTTGGTCAGATTATGACAGCAAGGAATGGTTGCTTACGAATTTCTACCACTACGATCAGAAAGCTTAGATTATTTCGCCTGCAAGCTTATCGCGATTCTTTAAGACACCAGACGTCTTTTCAAAAAATTGGCGGTGGTTTAGCTCTGGTTAAACCTGGAGTGACGCGATAGCTATAGACGCTTTACAGCGCGGAAGCATGGGCGCCGCCATATTTGGTCACGTGACCACTCTTTCATTGCTGGCCTTCTGACTCCGCTGCCTGCCTGTGCGGAAGCCTCATCTGCAAGCGCGTTTTACTGCGATAGTACTTATTTTTGCTCGCAAAATGGATGCAGGATGGGTGGATGACACCAAGCTTTGGCCGAAGCTTCAGCGGCCGTGTAAGTGCGCTGTTTTTTTTTGTATTTTAGGACTCTTTGCTCTTGTTTTTGTGTGAGCCTTCACGCCACATCGCTTTGCTTGGTGACGATGGTATGCTCGCTGTCTGTCTTTTCCCGCTTTTCTAAAGCCAAAAACACTGCTTGGATTTCTGTCCTGGTGTGCTTATGACTGTTTTCGTGCGTGAGTTTAAAGCGAGAACTTCCCAGATTTGATTGCAGCACAAGTTAGTTGCGCAAAGTTGTACTTTTTGTGCAGCTGGCTCGTAACGGCCTCATTCTGCAAAAAATCCCCAACACCTGCGTACCAGTTGCTGACAAATAATGAAAACTAATTATTTGTGTCTGATCGGCCGCGTCAGTCATGCTGCGACCCGCCGCATATGTTTACGATGGCTGAACGGCTGGTATTAGCTCCTGATGTTCGACTTTGCATGAAATCGAACTTTTACTCGCTTGCGGAAAGGGTTTCCGAATTTATGCTTTTTGTAGCCTGCCGCAAGGAGCGCGAGATTCAACGTGCACTCGTTTGCAAACAAGTTAGCACTTGAGAAAAGCTCTTTTGCGTTTAACCTACAGCTGCTGCATGGCATCGCGCGATCTACTGCGGTAGCCTTGCGTACGATAAGCGAAGTTTCCAGCGTGGACAGTAAGCCAAAACTGGCAGCCGCTAGTAAAATGCGACGTAAAACTATCAGCACAAGTGACAATATTCCTCACTGCATGCTTCTGCGCCAGTCATGTTAGATCAAAAAAGGCTGGAACTGTGGAGACATTTAATAAGCAGTCCTTTTATTTTGGTTTTGCAAAGTCGAACATCAGGAGCTAATACCAGCCGTACAACCATCGTAAACATATGCGGCGGGTCGCAGCATGACTGACGCGGCCGATCAGGCACAAATAATTAGTTTTCATTATTTGTCAGCAACTGAAAGCATAAGTGTATTATGCAGAACCTTACTAGATTTCTTGGCATCCAACTTTCAGCATGGGGACAAAGTTTTATTACCACAAAACTAGCTACATAAATAGCACACATGATGACATACTGTACTGATATCATTCTTTATTTCAGTTGTCTACAACTACATGGTTGAAATGCCTGACACAGATGGCAAACCATCCCTCAACTACAGAGGATTTGCTGAAGGCAGCAACCTGCTTGACAGTGGCCATGTTGGCGTGGCACTGTACCAGCAGAAAAATGGCGTGAAGTGCATCAAGGCAAACATCAGGTCGTCGCAAACAGTGAGCAGGACGTACCAAACACAAATAAATTTTGGACAACCTTTCTCAGCAAGTTGCACATGCAAAGCGGGGCTAAGTGAGCGGTGCAGCCATATTTGTGCACTGCTCATGAAGGTTGTCGAGGCAACATCCAAGGGGCTCACCGGACAGTCATCAACTGACAAAGCGTGTGCATGGAATGCGGCAACAGCGAAGAATGTCACCCCAGCAACAATGGAGGTAGTTTATTGCCATAAGAAAACACAATCGAAGACGCAGCAGTTTTTATCTGAAAAGGAGATGCTCCTTCACTTCGAAAAATGCCCTCTCGACGTCAGCAAGCTTCAGAACACCATGCTACACACTGTTCTGAAGCCACGCCGGAAACTACCCGCAGGTGGTGATGAAGATGGCCGTGCATGTAAGAACATTATTTCCTGATGTTGCGCATGGCTGACTCAACTAAGTGAGTCGAGCAGGCATAGAGGCTATCATTACGTGCAAGTAAGATTGCCATCTGGGTTTTGTTGTTGCATAAGTGTACATTTTGTTCATTTAAATGTAGTCAGTTTATATAAAGACATTATGCATAAAGATTTGCTCTTGCAATGTTCAAAACTGCAGAAATGCAAGTGACATGTGCTTGTGGTTGAACCATCCCAATATACTGGCAGTAATGCTTAACTAGTAATTAGCAATACAGCAGAGCGTGCATCTCGACATTGGAACGTGGTATAGCATCAACAAGACCTCTTTCATACTCATTTATGCAATCTCAGCTGTTCACCATGCACTGCTGAATATGATAGTGCATGAACTACAGGACCTCCTATCAAGTTGTGACAGTTTTTTGTGCGATGATCTCACAAGGTTACTCTTAGCACCTGTGCATAGTTCCTAAGTTCTAGGTGCACCGAGAAACAGCTATTGCTGATGCTGCAGCAGACTTGATTTTTTGCAACGGCTTTTGATTGTAAATTACACCTACACATGGCCCTACATTGCATACTGACTGAGTGATTTTCAGGTTTTAGCCACCATAAGCCTGTTTTGAGTATGCACAAGAAGTCGTTAAATTAAGCAGACCCTTCTTGTACTCCACAGTTCTCCAGCAAGAGCATGATGGCCAGCATGACTGCAAGCGGCTGTGCCAGTTATGCCAAGATTTCTTCGTCACCAATGTGCTGCTGTCTCCTGAGCAGGCTGCAACACTGGCAAATCACCTCAGGGAAGTGCAGCATGGCATAAAGAACGTTTCTTGAGGATAACTGCCAGTGAGGCCCGTAGCATTCCCATCAAAGCTGCCCCTGAGAAGTGGGTATCAAAGCACATACACCCAAGCTTCTATGGTAATGCCAGCACACGGTAAGGAGCCAAATATCTCACTGACTACAGCCTTTGGTGTTGTGCCTCAGTTGCTCTGCATGGCATGCTGAAGTTTACACCTTGGATTCGAAAATGCTATGGCAAGTTTTATAGTACAAGAACTATTGCTAAATACTGTTTTGCATGTTTGGTTTGGTTTGGTTTATTGGGGTTTAACGTCCCAAAGCGACTCAGGCTATGAGGGACGCCGCAGTGAAGGGCTCCGGAAATTTCGACCACCTGGGGTTCTTTAACGTGCACTGACATCGCACAGTACACGTGCCTCTAGAATTTCGCCTCCATCGAAATTTTGCATATGATGCTGACAATAGAGCGGTTGCAACACTATGCTTTGATTTTGTACAGCAGCACTTTTGCGTATTTGCAGTATGAACTCTCTATTACTGCATTATGCAAAGTGGCAATTTGCAGGCCGAATTTGCCTGCAAAGAATGGAAGTACCACTGTGTGGTTGTAATTTGTGATGTAAATTTCTATTCATTGCTTCCAGCAGCAAAGCACAGCCTGACTGCTTGTTCATCGCAAATCGCATGCAAGTTACAAGCCTGAAAGCATGAAATTGGAGGTTGATATTTGTTACGTTGTGAATGCTTGGTTTGTGTATTGCAATATACTAGTCACTGTTGAAGTTACTTCATGGCTTGGAGCCAGCCCTGATGGCATAATTCCAGACTAGGACACAGTGCTGGAAATAAAGTGCCCGACACCACTGACTGTGCAAAAGCATGGTAGCCTTGATGCCCTGTTTAAGAGCGGAAAATATGACGTGATTAAGAAGGAGAACAAACTCACACTCAGCAAGGCCGGGAAGAACAGATATTACCTGCAAGTACAGTTGCAGCTGTTCTGCTGCGAGAGAAGTCGGTGCGACTTCGTGATTTGGGCACCAAACGAGGCATATATTATCGAGGTGCCCTATTACAAGGAGTTCATAAGTAAGCAAGTGGCACATCTTGAGGACTTCTATTTTTCACACCTGCTGCCAGCAGTTGTTGACAGCAAGCAATGAACACATTTCTATTGGAATAAATTTACAAGATTTGACTAATTGTCTTGTCATTAAGACAATTTGACCCGGTTTATTTGTGCATGCAACATCAGAATTATCAAATACATCTCTGAACATACAACAAAACAAAAGCAGGCATAGAACAAAAACCAACAGGCTCGTACCCTCACCTGGTACTGAACATTTCTCATCATCCCAAAGTGAGCACAGGGAGTACAAGCAGTAAATCTTCAAAGAATGACATCTCCAATATGGTATCAACAGTTTTCCATCGGGCAAGCCAATGCAGAAACTCCCCAACATAACTTTCCACTGCATTTTAAAAATCCACAATCCACATAAACGTCACACCTACACTGTACACACAGCCGCAAAGCAAGTGCCCCTAAGTGCACCAGCAAGACAATGAAATAGGCTCAGAACATCAACCTTGGCAGCTCGAACGTGCTTTGCAAGTGATTCCAACTTCACTTCCTCAAGGAGGAAGAGTGCTTTAGAGTTTGCTCTTCCTGGACAAAAGGTAGCGGACCTGAAATTGCTGACAAACACTTTGGTAATCAGACGGCATGAAAAAAAGGCTCCAACGCGAGTTGTTTGTAGCAGCTAAGATAGCTCAGAGCCATCAGTGAAATAGCTAGCAAAATACCTGAATAGCATATCTCTGACAGATATTCTTAGGGTCATCAACAGCAGCCTGCCAGTACACCAGCATGCTTGAGTCAATTACATAAGAGTTGTATCTTGGAAGTATTCACCTATGGGGCAGAAACTCTGAAGCTAATGAAAATGCTTAAAATTAAATTGAGAGCAATGTGAGCTATGGATAGAGACAGCAAACAAGTAGGTTGGGTCAGGGAATAAATGCAAGTTAATGATATCCTAGCTGAAACAGAAATTGCCATGAGCAAAGCATGTAATATGGAGAGCTGATAACCAATGGCATCAAGGGTGGCAGAGTCAGATGGGCAGTTAAAATTGGCAAGTTTGCTGGGGTAAGGTGGCTACAGCTAGCCCAGGAGATTTAACGATTTAACTGAATGCAATTTTGAGGAGCCTTTCTCTTGCAGTGAACATGGTTACGTTAATCAGTGAACAGAGAACATGGCAGGTGCATAAAAACAAGAGACGACTAGATGATGTGGCTACTCCACATAAATCTCCATGCCTCATTCAGGTGTGTTGTCTACCACTTCCAGCTGCTTGCCTGGATGCGATGGTGACTGAGCACCAGGTTCTGACGCATCACCATGATCTCTAATCAAATTCGGTTGCAGGTTGCAGAGCCCAGCGATGGCAACAAGTACATCATTTGCGAAGGGTTTCTTTGTGAATATACTAGCAGGGAATTGCTTCAAAATCCTGAAGCATTTGAGACGCCTTATTGATCGCTCAACATGAATCCGAAGCCTTGCCAGGCGACGCGAACTTACTACATCTGAACGACAAATCTGCGGCCGGCCTTTGGAAAAGCTTGGGAGTGAAACTTTAACAGATGGTGGGAGCAGGTCATCTATGTTAAAGCCACGGTCAGCGAGGACTTCGTCGCCTTGCGTCAGGTGGTTTAAAAAACCACTGTCCAAAGTGATGAAACGATCGCTTGCACGGCCACCATACGGTTTTGACAAAAACATAATAAACCCACTTGGTGCAATGACGTGAAGAATTTTGGCCGTATTGTGCGATTTGTAGGAACTGTAAGTTGTATTTCTTCGGTGCAGTTGCCCAGGTCTGTCAATGAAAATTTCGAAACAGTCCACAATGCAAGTTACGGAGTAATTCTCCTCAAAAACATAAGGCAATGTCCTCCTGATTGCTGTTCTTGGCAGCCAGAACACTAAGAACTCTCTGGCAAACTTGGCAAGTTTTGTTACAATGAAGCAGAAAATCCTGCTAATGGCTGCAGTGGATGCACCAAAACGTAAGCTAAGGTCATTAAGCAATAGGCCAAGACGCAGCCGCATCAGTGTAAGTAGGATTTGGTCCTCAAAGGGCATTGTGAAAGGGCTCTTCACAATAGTGGAAAGAGTCCGAACTAGTTCGTCAAATACTACTTTTGACAGACCTGTAAAGAAGCGGAAGTGACTTGGTGCAAGAGTTGAGTATGCACTGAATATAGTCTGGCAAGCACTGTCTGCAGTGACCGGGGCCTGCCTGCGAGTGGTTGCATACAAATGGTCATGAGCAGCCGCTGGCTCCACTTGAGTTCCTTTTTCTGATGTTTCGGTAATCTTGCATCTGCAGCCACAGGCCAAGCAGCCATCAACGAGACTCTCAGCTCCTTCTCTCCTGTACAACGAAGGATGTGGAGGAAAGTGAGACACAATATTTAGCATAGTAGTATGAGCTAACAAGCACACAGAATAAAATTACCATGCCGTGCAACGGTTATACTACCGGGAAATAAAGAGTGTTCTGGCTGTATAATTGTGGTCTGCATCGTACTCCTGTAACAACTTGCAGAGGTATTGAAAGCTTTAAAGGGACACTGAAAGAAAATTGAAACTGGCCTCTATAGATAAGGTACTGTGTTCTAATCACAAATGCTAAGCGAACACTGAGCTTTTATGAATGGGAAAAAAACTAAATACAGGGATTCCCATCATTGGCTGACAATATTCAGAGTTTTCCTCAGTAGCCCGTGAAACAGTGCTAATGCAGCAAACTGTCAAGCTTACAGCAGACGACGAACCTGTGCAGTGGAATGGCTGAGCAATGTATGTACATGCACTGACTGAAATCAAGTCTGCTCTCATGTGCATTGATTGCTTTTTGTTCAGAATTGCACAGCAGTAAACACAAAGCAACGTGAAAAAGTCTAGTTCCAAACATAGCAGCGTGTGGCAACCACCATCTCATGGGAAAAAGAATGAAAAGATAGTAATTGCTTCATTGAAATGCAGACTGTGTATGCCTGCAGAGATAGGCATAACTCCTGCGCACATGGCAGCAAGAGATGCACAATCCGGGTCCAGGCAATAAGCTGTAACTGGGCTAGCCTATATGAGTGGTTGCAAGAAATTTTACTGTTAACTGAACATGACAATGCTAAAGATGGCAAAACTAGTAAGCAAGCTTACAATCACCATTTCATGATATCAGCAACTTTATTTGTGAACAGATTCTGCTGTTCTTAACCCTTTCACACGCCATTTCTTTTTTTCTACTCAAAAGGAGCACTCCCACCAAAAAGGCATCTTCAAGCATTGACAAAGACAGTTTGTTAGTTCTCAAGGGCAAAATACTAGTAGAGGTGCCATTATGGAAATAGCAACAATAAAAATTATGCGACTTATGAACGATTGTGGGACTAATTTCTATTTCGGAGGTGCACATTACGCTTGAAATCCAAAAAAAAATTATGTCACTAATGGTGGCAAACTATATTTGCACAAAAATGGTAGATGGCATGCTACCCCGCTGACGAAATTGCTGAATATTGTTTACTTCAGTCACTGTATGACATAAAAACATCTTATTTGCGACGTGAAGGATGCAAAATTCACTTGGAACGAAGAAAGCACTGCTAAGTGCAGCACACTCTCAGCTAAAGGTAATATCCATAGTGTACCACAGGTTTAAACTCTTCATATAACTAGTGAAAGCAAACGTGCATATTGTGCACCCAAGACAGACTTGCATAAAAGCATGTAAATGAGAACCCATGAAGGATAATTCACACCACTTTACCGTACCTATGTGATACATCCTCTGTTGCAATGTTGATAGGCAGGAGATCATCAGCTGCAGCACTCTCTTCATCTTGCTCGTCTGATAAATGGTGTGACAAAGGTTCAGCTGTTGAACAGGTCTCAGGCTCCAAAGGTTTGACATCGTGCCGCACCAGCTTCCTTCTTCCCTTGTGGTGAGCAGTCTAAAATATTGCAGAGTATGAAAATACAAAAGAATAAATAAACTGCAGTTCAGAACAAACCTCCGAAAGCCATACCGGTGTTCCAAGGTGCAGTGTTGGGTACGGGTTGTCTTTAGAGGGACGCCCATCAATGAAATGAACTGAGCATACCTGCAAGAAATGTGTATGAAGGCCACTTAAGTTCTGACAACCAGTGCAAGCGGACTACGTCAAACACCACAAATACAAGGAAATATGTGATATGGTCATTCTAAATAAACATGTAATATGGTCATTTCATGCAACTGTCCAGGCATTGCACTTCTCCTTTGTGCTCTTCAAAAATATTGCACCATAATATTTTCACAATGCATATTTGAGAAGTTTTGTTTTCCATAAACCGGGGCACACAACCAAGAAAAATTCTTTCAACCGGCGTTTGCACTCACTCAAAGATAGCCCAACAGCATTCCTCGGATGTGCGATGCCAATATTCATAAACGAAAAAAAGTCCAGCACAATGCCTGGAAAGCTTCTGGCCGTATTATGAAAACGCCTATCTCACGTGCGCAAACACACGTACGTAGTACCTCCCCGTTGTGGCGAAAATGAAATGCAGCCAGCACCGCACGTTCGCGTAAGTATTTCGAAACGAGATGGTAGAGATAAGGTACTTACAATGCAAAGGATCTACGCTTCAAGCGCGAATGCACAGCCGACTCGAAAGGCACCGACTAAACGCGGACATGTATGTACGTAGGTATGTACATCATGTACATACATCAGCCCGTTTAGCTCGGTCCTAGGTTAGATCATTTTTACAATTAAAACAGCAGGCTCTAAGCCGTACTACCCTACTCTCAGATGAACACTGAATGCAAGGTGACTGAAACGATACTGGCAAACCAAAACATCCCGTCAGACCATGCACAGAAATTCATTTGAACAGCGGCTCGAGCGCGCAGGTGACTGCCGGCGTTACAGGTATACCGTCAGCAAACAACCTGAGCAACCGGTGTTTTCACTTTTATCATGTGTACTCACCCTAGCCGATGAGCCGGGGTTGAAGTCTTTCCTCTGTAGATTCGCAATCCAGTGCTGTCGTACCAACTTGTTCTTCTCTCCTTGCGGAAATCTATGCATTGCAAAAGGCCTAGTGCACGGACAATCTTCGTGAAGTTGAGGCCCGTGCGTTTCGCAAACAGATACATTCCAAACCTTCAAATCTGCGTCGCAGTTCTTACAATCGAACACGGAACACGTTTTGCCTCTGCTTTTCCACATTTTGGCCGCAAAGCATAGCGGATACAGCAGCGAAGTCAGCAGCCCGTAGGCACCACCTGCAGTCGCCTGCTATCCAGAAGGCCACTGATGTCGCGACGGCGGTGGCGCCGCGAGTGTCGACTAGGCGAACTGCTCTCTGTAAACGGTCTATAGGTGGCCGAGTGGAGCTTGGCCGCGTGACCAACCACGTGACGAACCACGTGATCAGCCACGACGCCGCGCCGCCAGCAGCTGCTCCGCACCTCGTGACCAACCACGTGACAGCGTGGTGGCGCCGCCATAGTGTTGCGCGCCGCTACAGGGTTGCGTAGTGTTCCTGTATATGCTCCCGCAGGGAGCTATATACAGGAACACTAGGGTTGCGCGCCGCCACCGCCACGGCGCCGCCACGCTGAAGGCTCGAAATGCTACCGTAATGTAGCTATCGCCACAAAAAGACATGCACCCATAGTCATTACCTTGATATTTCAAAAGATGGTTAGTGCCTCTTTCATCCACTCGAAGAAAAACGAGAGAATCGCGCCCAAAATACGACAATGTTTTATCGTAAGTACAGTTTTTTTCTGTAGTACTGCAGTATTTTTGTGCAGTACTGTAGCAATTTTCTCTAGTATGACAAGAGACCACACAATACTGCTGATAATTCTGTCGCTACTACAAATATTTCTATTGTTACAACTTTATGGTTTATGGCGAAAAATACTATAAAAATTTGTTGTAACAGAACATTTTCTGTTGTGTTTTTAAACTGGCCGATGCGCCTTAACATTCTTGTAGCCACACTTTTCAGCAAAGATTCGTTCACCAGTGTAAGCTCGCCCATGAGACATTATAATGTTATACATTATACATTGTCGGAAATAAACACAGTCTGAGATATTCCTTCTTGAGCCCGATATGCAAGTGAACTAGCTAATTGGCTTCAGGCAGTTGTGCCCTTCTTGTCTATGTCCATCACTTGCCAGCGCTGATCATTTTATAATGACAGAATCCTTGATAAGGACAATTTTTAATCTCAGCACAAATACGCCCCTAGGGGTGTAAAAAGGAGTAACTTGTCCTGTAGCATACTCCTTTTCATAGAAGGTAGTGCGCTAGAAGACAGTTTTACTCCCTTTTTACTCTTTTTTTCTGCTTAGTGTACCCCCCCCCCCCCCCGGCCTTGTTAAGAGAGCCAGCCACTCATGACCCAGGATTGGGTGTTACTGGATACACGCAGGAGGAAAAGAACACATTTATATTTACTAGGGCCAGCTGCTGTGTTCGGCCTATACCTCTAAAGCATGTCTGGAAGCAAAAAATAAACAAATGGGAGCGGACGCTTAAACTCCGCCATAAGGGTATGGCGCGACAGCTTTGATGGCGCAGTGGTGAAGCTGTTATGCGATGCGCCTCTGCCCAGCGATGGCAGGTTCTGCCACCGGTGGAGCTTGTGCGGTCCAGGTGCCCCTCCCGAGCAACCTCTAGCGATATCATTGATTTAACTTCCACCTGCCACGGTGCGCACTTTGCACGCTATCCGGTGGGCAGGTTGCGATGACGCCGCAAGATCACGTGACCTGGGTGGCCCACCTGCCCCCACGTTGTCTTATCTGAGGATTTTTCGTGGATTTATTGCTCACAGTCAAAGACGCCGAGGCCGTCACGAGCTCTTTAACGCTATCGCGTTCCTCCCAGACGACGGGTCGTTTCCTCCACACAAGAGTGTGGACAAAAGCTGGGGGAAACATGGCTGTCGCTGGTTTTTCGGACATCCCGACGTGCGAGTGGCCCAGCTCCTTTCATCACCGGTCCGTTTCTTCTTTCTTTCATATAAATGCTTTATTTACTTATACTGTTGTTCGTTTTCGCCTAGTTGACCTTGACCGAGCTTCAGAAGTGACTATATACGGCCATCCGTCGACGCTGCTTCCTTGATCTACAAACTCTCGTGAGACGACTGGTTCTACGAGACAGCCTGGAGAGTACTAATACGTATATCGTTCTGCGTAACAACGACTCGCCTTTAATGTTCCGGGTTGAAAAAAGTGAAGGAGACAAACAGAGAACAGAGAACCAAAAGAAAAAAAAAGAACCAGGACAGACGCGGGAAAAGGTGTTTCAAGCCGTGCACCGGCGCTCGGGGTTCATGGGCGACCCGCGTGCGCAGTGGAAGGCTTCGGCGAACGACTCGAAGTCGGCGAGCGGCCGGTTGAGCCGCGCCTTGGCCGGAGCCCACGAGGCCTGCTGCGAGACGGAGGCCACGTCCTCGTGCGGCTCGCAGAAGGACTGCGCGTACAGCAGGTAGAAGAGCTGCTCCGAGCTCACGCTGGGGAGGTCCGGGAAGTAGAGCGCCACGTCACGAAGCCGGTGGCCGCGCTCCGACTGCGGAGTGAAGGTCACCACAGCTGTCCTGCGTCGTCGAAATGGTAAGAGTGAGGGAAACGAAGGCATGGTGCCAACGTCTAAGCGGATGAACGAGTGGGCAACGCAATCATGGGCGACCGCGACAGAGCACGAAACTCGCCGCTTGAATCAATCAATCAATCAATCAATCAATCAATCAATCAATCAATCAATCAATCAATCAATCAATCAATCAATCAATCAATTGATCAAGCAATCGATCGATCAATCAATCAATCAATCAATCAATCAATCAATCAGTCAATCAAATCACCTGTCTGTCAGCCAAAAGCAGTCTGTCCGTCGGTCAGTCAGTCATAATCAGTCGGTCTCTCCGTCTGTCAGTCAGTCGGTCAAAATCAGTCTGTTAGTCTCTCTGCTGTCAGTCAAAATCAATCTGTCAGTCAAAATCAATCTGTCAGTCAGTCAGTAAAAATCATTCTATCTCTCTGTCAGTCAGTCAAAATCATCGTGAGGAGCAAAACCGCAAAACAGGACGGGACTGTCGCCTGCCTCAGTCCCGTCCTGCTTTGCGGTTTTGCTCCTCACTATGTCCTACCAACTGGCCTACAACCAAGTCCTTCTAAGTCAAAATCAGTCTGTCTCTTAGTCAGTCAGTCAAAATCAGCATGTCCGTCAGTGAGTCTAAACCTGTCTCTCTATCTGTCTGTCCATCTAGCTATCTATAAACGAAATTACTGAAGAATAAAGAAATCAGCCAGTTAACCAATATTTGCCTCATTTTCTCTTCATTAAACCAAAACTTGTTTGGTTTAGGTTTATGGGGGTTTAACGTTTCAAATCGACTCAGGCTATGAGGAACGCCGTAGTGAAGGGCTCCGGAAATTTCGACCCCCTGGGGTTCTTTAACGTGCACTGACATCGCACAGTACACGGGCCTCCAGAATTTCGCCTCCATCGAAATTCGACCACCGCGGCCGGGATCGAACCCGCGTCTTTCGGGTCAGCAGCCGAGCGCCATAACCAATGAGCCACCGCGGCGGCCAAACCAAAACTTGTATCTGTGACTTTCTGTGCGCTATTGTGTTTTGGCTGCTTGCTTTGTTTACTCTGCTTGAATTTACTACTGCTTGTTGTCGATCTCATCTGCACGGCATGTATACACCTGAGGGTGAATTATCGCATGAAACAAAGAATTAGACATTTAATTGATCTACATGACTGTTTAATCAATAAATTTACAGAAGTATCGAGCTCTATCAACCAATGCCACAACTAGCATACGTTAAAGTTAACGTTAAATAAGCCTTATGACCAGCGCAGTGAGAACTGATGCCCAGAGAGAAGTACAACAAGGCTATTACTTGGGCTAGTTGGTTGCTCATATTAACGAAAACTTAATCGCACAAAAAGACGAGGGCTGTGTCCTGTTTCTGTTTCATCGCCATCATCAATGTAAGTACAACAGCAGTGGATCATTAAACATTCCAATGGTTTCGCAAGGCTTAAATGTTGTTTCGTTTTCCACTTCATAAAGTTACGAAGCATCGATGCGAAGCCGTCAAGGAGGAAAATATGCAGAATAAAACAGGAAAGTCCATATCATCTGAAGTGAAAGGGCTGCTCCAGGAGTCCTCCACAAGGGCGCTCATTTTCTCTGTCTTCTTTCTCTCCACTTTTCCTCTCTTACCTCATGACGCAGTTCATATGCTCGCCGAGAGTTTCTTCAATTAATGTACGCTTCCATTCATTTCATCATAAACGCTTTCGTTTGTCATAAGGACAGTCCCACACCCCGTGCTAGTTGCATCGCGTCTGTTGCAGCTAGGCACTCCGGAGTAGCCGGGTTCGAACCCGACCGCGGCAGCCGCGTTTCGATGGAAGCGAAAAGCAGAAGGCACCCGTGTGCTGTGCGATGTCAGCGCATGTTCAAAATCCCCAGGTGGCCTAAATTATTCCGGATTCCTCCACTACGGCACCACTTTCTTCCTTTCTTCTCTCACTCCCTCCTTTATCCCTTCCCTTACGGCGCTGACATGCGAGACATTTGAGATATGGGAGACAGTTACTGCGCCATTTCCTTTTCTCAAAAACAAAGAAAAAACCAACCAGGTACTCCAGACCGTGTCTAATGGTGAATTCCGATCGCAGGCCCGGAGCGGTCTGCACGCTCTGTGGCAGAGCGTCTGAATCCGGCGCAGAGCGCGCGACCTGAAATTGCGATTGGAGTACACTTGCTCTGGCCAGAGCATGCAGGCCAGAGCATGTAGGGCGCCGATATCGCCGCTGAAAAAGAACGTCACACAAACTTCCGGTCGGATCCGCCGATTTCGGCGGAGCAGTCCCGACTGCTCCACGGAGCAATCTCGGCGCGGCAACCATTCCCTGTCTACGATTGGAAGACTCGATCCGTGCCTCAGATCTGCGTTTGGAATACAGTTGCTCCGAAAAGAGCAGGAAACGTTGCTCCAGAAGTGCTCCAACTCTGCGATTGGAAGTCACCATTAGTGAAGCTGCATAATCCAAATATGATGAGGGTTAGGATGTCTACTTTACCCCCTTCTTTGTCTAATAATAAATAATAATAATTGGTTTTTGGGGAAAGGAAATGGCGCAGTATCTGTCTCATATCTCGGCGGACACCTTAACCGCGCCGTAAGGGACGGGATAAAGGAGGGAGTGGAAAAAGAAAGGAAGAAAGAGGTGCCGTAGTGGAGGGCTCCGGAATAATTTCGACCACCTGGGGATCTTTAACGTGCACTGACATCGCACAGCAGACGGGCGCCTTAGCGTTTGGCCTCCATAAAAACGCAGCCGCCGCGGTCGGGTTCGAACCCGGTGTACACCGGATCAGTAGCCGAGCGCCTTAACCACTGAGCCACCTTCTTTGTCTCAATTTCTATTGAGCCGTTACAGCATGCCGAATAATCAAGAGTGGAGAGGGAAAACCCCCACCTGTACGCCCTGTGAACCGCCCTCAGTACCACGTGGTCCATGACGCCGGTGCGCAGGCAGCGGAGCCCGTCGACGGCATGCCCCTCGGCCGTGGTCATATTGCCGTACGCACTCTGGAGGCAAGTCCGGAGCTGCCCCAGCTCTTTCGTCCACATGGCGCTCTCCTGTGTGTGTGGCCCAGGGACCATGGCCCAAGAAGGACAAGTTATTCCCGCGCTTCAAGGATCTAGCCGCGGCTGCTTGTTTAGTACCTTCACCACAATGCATAAAAAAAACGAAGATTATAGTTTAATTCTTTTGGCTCAAGGCTCGCTTGGCTGAGGTCAGCCATGACCACGGAGCAAGACTATACAGGAGGTGAAACTCCCGTCTGCGTGAGCGATCGCAGGCGACCAGATAAAGTCACAGTTGCTGTATGCGCCGACGGGGGCGCATGAAGTGGCGGCGCCTTGCGGCGCCTCGTAGAAGCAGCAGGAAAAAATAAAATGTAACGCCCGGGCAGGCGGCACGCGCTCAAAGCAGACGACAAGCAGACGAAACGGGTGTTTGCTTCAGCGGGCACGCCGTGACGTTGTATTTCAGTAGTTTCTTGCCAAGCCGCCAGGCGCCGCCAGCAGGATAGTGGCGCCGCGGGCTTGTGACCTTTTCTGGTCGCCGCAGACGGCGGAGTTTCCACTCCTTATAGTCTTCCACCGTGGCCATGACTAACAAGTTTGGTCTGCACGAAAAGAGGTCAACCCTTCAGAAAATTCTTTAGAAAGTCTGTAGACTGTCCATAGACTTCTGTTTATAATGTCAATAGACTGTTTATAGACAACAGGGACCCTCTATAGAGAACAGCCTATAGGCAATATAATTTCTATTCAATCTAGATTTATGGCCATACACTTTTAGCAAACTTTTGTCTGTGGACAGTCAATAGAGAATGAAAAAAATATATCTATAGGAAAGAAATAGAGTCTATAATAAGTCTATATACTGTCTATGGACCATTTTTGTAAGGGAAGGACCCAGTGTTCAAAGCACTTGGCCCCATAGAAGCCAGGCTACAGGCCAGGGGAAAACTTAACTCATCAGAAAACCGGTTGGTGCCCTTCGGTGGATAGGTGCCGGTAGGTAAGAGGGCATCAATCGGCGGTTGAGCGTAATAATAATGAGGCTCCCTCAGCTCATACCTCAGGAACTTTTTCTGTGCTGTACACAACGCGCAAGGATAGAAAGAAAATAGTTTCCACGATATTCGAGTGCCATGCACATGATGTGCTGGCAGGGTTAGTGAAATCTTCCCCGTTTGGTATGTAGTTACTGTCCAGTTGCTGTAGCGCTCTGCTGAGGATGCGCTTCGAAAGGAACGTGCGCTCTCCCATTGAGTTAGCCGTGATAAACGACTCAATAACTGCGCGATATCTGGAATCCTCCTTTGCGGTGAAGCAAGCTGTAGCGTTTGCCCCCTGCTAACATTCCCCTTTCATATGCTTGTGTTTTTCATGTTTTCCCGTCGACGGCACTGCCAAAGCCTCCGACCCCATTTTTTTGCATCACGTACACATGCTCGGTTCAGAAAAAAAAAGGCTCACTTTTCGAGACCATGAATCACGAGGGAGAAAATCAAGTGTAGCTTCCGGGTGACTTGTATGGTAGTCATCTGAGCTTTCGGCTTTCATTCATGCTTCCGGGTTATTTTACGCTTCCCGCTTGCGATTGCCGTTTCCTTCGTTTAAAAACCACGGTTACTAAATGCAGTGTTGTGTAACGCCTTCTTGCGCTGAAGAAGAATTGTATATACAATGTACAGTGAAGCCCACCACGTAATGATAACATTTTCTGGGATTAACGTAAAAGTTCCGAAATAAATAGATTCACTTTACACAGTCAGCAAGGATGAAATGGGCTACGGACGTTAATGCACTGCATCAACCATTAGCCTCTAGGAGTGCAAGTATTGGTCCCTGAGGGGCCTAAGTGCTATGAGATCCCCAGTCACAGTTACTCTCTGCACAGACTAAGAGCTCATTGCTTGAAGTATGTGATGTATTTAGTCCCATGTTCCCCTTCTTTGGCAGAATGCGGGTTCGAGGGATCCGGGTAGCTTTCTATATAGTTATCGACAACAGATAAAGGACTCATCAAGGCCGCTGCGGTGGCTGAGTGCATATGGCGCTCGGCTGCTCGCCTGAAAGACGCGTGTTCAATCCCAGCCGCGGCGGTCGAATTTCGATGGAGGCGAATTTCTAGAGGCCTGTGTACTGTGCGATGTCAGTGCACGTTAAAGAATAATCTTGAAACCGCGCAAAAGAGTCAGGGGACGAGGAGGAAACCAAGAGGACATAGATGCATTCCAAGATGCATTCTACTAATAGTCACCAACTAGCCCGCCTCTCTCTATTATACTTGTTGAAGAAGCCCTGGTGCGGTCGAAATTTCCGGAGCCCTTCACTACGGCGTCCCTCATAGCCCGAGTCGCTTTGGGACGTTAAACCCACACAAACCAAACCATAAACCACAATCATCGTCACCATTGGCGCGAATTTACAAAGCCAGGCGATTTTCCTCCGCTAACCGTCCTTCTTAACTCGGAGCTTCGAGAACGGTGCCACTTCCATAGCTACACTCTCAAAAACTTACTGCATTTGGTTTGGGGTCGCAAATACATATATAATAGTTTGATGTCAAGGCTCTGCTTGTCCTGCTGGCTGTGTTTTATATAAAGTCTCTACGGGCGTCCGGTCGACAGACATTTTTCGATGTGTGCTATGTTCCAGTCGCCTCGGCCTAACCCTTATAAAAATTTCTCTAGACAGTCTATAGACTATCCGTAGACTTCCGTCTATAACGTCTATAAACTCTTTATAGGCAAACCCTTGAGAACAGCCCTTACGCAATAGAAATCCAATAGACAGTCTATAGGCAATCTATAGATTTATGGCCATACACTTTTCTTAGACTTTAGTCGATGGACATTCTATAGACAATGAATGGACAAAAAGAGATATCTATAGGAAGGCAACAGAGTGTATAATAAGTCTATATACTGTCTATAGTCCGTTTTTATAAGGGAAACCCCTTCACTGCCACGAATCAATGCCACTGAGATCAAATCCAGCATTTTGGGGGCCGGAATTCTACGATAGTGGAGTTCGTCATTGCTCTAGGCATTGGAGTGCATGAAAAATGTCCCGTCAGGAACATTATAACGCCAGGGAGGCAAACTAGATATTTACGAATGCCATTTTCGCATGATTGAAGATCGTATTATAATGTCCTGTATGTGCATATAGCGGTAGAAGGACCACAGCAAGGGAACCGTGTTTAGCACTACAGAACTCGCAGGGTGCGGTGTTAGCCGGTGGGTAACAGGAGGTTATTGGCATGAATGAAAAACAAACACCATGTGTGCAGATGTAAAAAAAATAGGTTGCTAACCAATGACTGACGAGCTACGATTATCTTATGCAAGAGTAGTAGAGCTTTATAGGGGCGAGGGGATAAAGAAATGATGGAGAAAAGAAAGTAGCAGAAAATTGAAATCACTATGAAAAGTCAGCAAGCGTTCGGTAAAGTTACAGCCTATCGTGCAGGCCAGAGTCCTCAAAAAGCGGACCAGTGCCTTAGAGGCCTTCAAAGCCGACGATCGCCGCGGCCAGTGGGCGAGAATCTTCATTTCCGTCAGTGGGCGTAGGTCTAGATGCTCCAGCGCACGGCAGAGAGACTGCCTTTCGGCGCTGTAGGCAGGGCATTCACAAACAATGTGGGCTATAGTCTCGATCACACCCGCAGATGGCACATGCAGGGCTGTCGGCCATACCGTATTAAGAAGAGTAATGCTTGGTGAAAGCTACACCAAGCCACAGGCGACACAACAAAGTTGCTTCACATCGTGGTAAATATAAGAAAGAAGAAACATAGGCGGGTGAAAGTTGTGAAAAGGCCGACCGTGATATATGGCAAGGAGCTTGCCTGGAATATCCTGTAGAGCGACCTGGCCATGAGCAGTCCCACGGTGGAGATGTCCAGGAAGAACTCCCTGCCTCCGACGTCCACATCGGCGATGGACATGGGAATGCCCAGAGTCTTTGTCTCCGGCTCGAAGTGGCACACGAGCTCCAAGTTGGTGTCGAACACGCGACCTCCCGATCCCACCACGTGCTTGAGCCAGTTGGTGACCTGTCGGAAGTTCAAGCATAGGGGTCGCCACGACCATCATGCAGAATTAATAACAAAGCATCTGAGGTCAAGACACGGTCACTGGTTATGGGTCTCCTCCGACATATTTATTTCTTTATAACCAAAGAGATGTATTGATAAACGGATTCTGATTTTCATTTGTTCGCTTTAAAACTAAAAAAAGAGGATAACAATAGTGCGATGAAACAATAGGGATTTTTCACGAACTATTAAGTTGTTAATGCTCATGGCTTTTGGCTTATCACTTGTCGAGGCGCAGCTACAAGATGCTGCGCAAAATATGGAACCAAGTTTATGGTTTACGGTTTACGGGGGTTTCACGTCCCAAAGCGACTCAGGCTATGAGGGACGCCGTAGTGAAGGGCTGCGTAAATTTCGACCACCTGGGGTTCTTTAACGGGCACTGACATCGCACAGCACACGGGCCTCTAGAATTTCGCCTCCATACGCCTCCATCGAACCCACGTCTTTCGGGTCAGCAGCCGAGCGCCGTAACCACAGAGCCACCGTGGCGGCCATTATGGAACCAAGTAAAACTCTGCATCACATACTGTTGTGCAGACGATACAGTGATGCCGTTCCATCTGTGCTTCGGCTACATCAGTTCGTCACTGACGTAGTTTTTGTGCAGTGCATTTCGGGTGCCTTTCACGAAGAACGGTCGACCATCTTAAATAACGGTAGTAACTTTCAGATAAAATCACCGCGAGGTGTGAGTACTGGCAACTTGGGGCCGCAGCCATGCGTCTAAACTAGATGGAAATGAAAAATAAAAATGTGCTAACGGGTGCTTAAATAGGTTCAATACATTGTATGATCGGGAGTCTTCAAGTATATTCATGAATTGCATAGCGTTTGTTTTCAAGGAATAAATGGGGACTGTTTGAAGATCCGTTCTATTTATTTATTTGCATTACCTAAAACACGACTGTGATAAGAAAGCGGAAAAAAGTAGGCTGATAACAAACCTCTAGGACAGCATTTTCGATCTAGTGGACAGGCTTGTTAATTGACGCCCTCCTTACAGAAAGGTGATTTCCTGGCCGACACCATCGAACAAAAAAATTTAAAAAAGAGGTGCCAAAAGGGTATAGAGAGAAAAGTGGCAAGTTGAAGAGCCTTTTTGAACCCAGATAGGTGCGACAAAATTTTAGACATACAGGGTCAAAGACGCAAGATTTTGATGAAGAGGATTCTGGTATGCGCACTTTTTAGTATGTAACCTCAGCCACTAGATAACTGTGCCCTCTTTGGAAGCCATAAAATCAATTTTGTAATCGAGGGAGAAAAAAAATCAATGTTTCGATAAAGGTTTTTTTTTGTTGCTACTGAGCGGCTGTAGTGGTGAAAAGCAGCTGTTCACAAACGTGTCTAAATTAAGTCTTTTCGCAAAGAAAACATGAAAGGAGGGAACTATTTGAGTTCATACTGTTCCAAGAAATGTCTTTTTTGTTGCAGAGATGAGTTCTACCCTGTTTGTGACTTCTGTACCTGTCTCACATATTCGTTTCCAGTACTTCTCTCCTTTTGCTTTAGTTATGTACCGTCCATCCCGCACGGGCCTCAAAATCTGAAGTATCTTGAAATAAAAAAAAATCTACTAGTACACAGGTCAACACAAGAAAATCCACTCGTTTGCACTGCAAGCGCAATTTCGACTGGCTTAAAAAAATGGCCCCTGCTTTTTCTAACTTGTTGGCTGAACACCAGCTTTCATTTTTAGTGACAAGTTATCCTGAACTTCTTAAAATGCTCCAGACCAGTCACAAAGCGGAGTGTGACATGAAGTGTTGCTGGACTCACGAGTAGCACTGTGCATAAAAATAATAATTAGAAGTGGGAGGGAGCCACATTATATATTTTCCCGGTGCACGCGAATCAGTACCGAGGGGAACGCATCTCTACGACATATACATAGCTTTTCCCTAAAAGAAATGAAAAAAAGAAGCTGATTCATTGTGGAAAAAGAGAGCGCTCGCGCCACCTCTCGGGTCATTTGCTACACAAAACAAAACCAAAGCTTTAGGCGCGTGTCGTTAGATGGCAGCCAAGTGGTCTTTCGATTCTCATTCATTACTGCGGATTTCTTGCGTTGGTGCTCAGCACAGCTCTCAGTTGACGCCTCGCAGACTTTTTCCTTTCCAACCCCGCTCCCTCGCGAGGTGTGCTTGAGAGGACCTCAATGAACATCTCTAAAAAGGCTCTTGTAAAACCCCAGTAGGCCACAGCTCGAATTAGAACTTCCGCCCCGCCATCTGTTGCTGATTCAACAAGCCATCCACAGCTTTCTGGCGTGAGTCGCTTGGCGGAGCTTTCAGTCGATGCTTTCTGTTTAGCCGGCTAGTAATATACTGGAAACTGGCGTTGATATAAGTTGCAGGTACTGTAACTCACGTGACGTCTGTGACAGCAAACATACAACAATTAATTATTGTAGTCGGGTTCTCCTGTCAAATAAACACCTCAGGCTATAAATAAAAGGAATACATCAAGCGCCATTTCTCGTGTAGGTTCGATATTAGTAGTTTCGTAATGTCCAGCTTTCTCGGGCAAAAATTTTGAAAGTTGGAAAATTGTAAGACAGTTGTTATGAAAATATTGAAGGCATTGGTTCATTATTCTGATATATAGTGAAATCTTTCTTTTAAAGTGTTTCCATCGATCGCATCGAGAAGTTCAGGCTGCCATAGAAAACCAATGGGGTGGTACGCTTTTGACGATAGCAAAAACGTGAAAAAAAAAAATACCAGACTGCCGTCGGGTGCACTCCGGATGTATTGATGGTTATAGTGAAATCTTACATTATATGAGAAAATTGCGTTCATAGATGGTTTCCCGCTCAAAAGTGCTTTGGCCCAGATTTGCTGGGTATGTGCATGCGCAAATTCTGAAATAATTGGCGAGCACTGAATTTTGTGATGGGGCTTCCAGTCATTCTTCTGACTGAGCTGCAGCTTTTGCAAACGCTGACCAGCAGCAGCGTTCGTTTAATCTGGGCAAGC
This sequence comes from Amblyomma americanum, assembly GCA_030143305.2. NCBI lineage: Eukaryota > Metazoa > Arthropoda > Arachnida > Ixodida > Ixodidae > Amblyomma > Amblyomma americanum. The sequence continues at coordinate 42,548 of JARKHS020000957.1, read as the reverse complement.
TAATGATAAAACCTGTATTGTCATAATATCATAACCCCCCGAGAACCCGCCGAATTTTAGGGAGACCTAAATTTCGAGAACTGCGAGCCCTAAGCGAAAAAAAAAATCATGAAGAGAAGGTTGTCGAGGAAAATGAACTTTACAGCAAACATCAAGTGGTTGGTTGTCCAGCTACTTTCAATGTACTTAGTCAATGAAGAGGCCTAATTAAAGACAACTTCTCATTCAAATATGCTTGCGTTTTCTCCATTACATTGTATGTTGTTTTATGCAAAGGTAGCAGGTGTGTACTCTAACCCTGTAGGCGAACGCTGCGCTTAAGAGCGTCACATAGCCAGGATAAAAGGAAGCGTGGTTTAAATGCTGGCGTGATTTTCATTTAAGAAATTTGTGCAGCGATGTGTAATAAACAGCTTAATTTCACTGTCCCCTTCTTATCTTGAAACGATCCTCATACACTCCAGCTCCCTTCAAACTTGACCGCTACTCGTGACGTTCATAATCGCAAATGGTGCGGCGGCGAAATAGACAACCGGACTTGAGCACAGGCAGAGCCTCGGCGTATAATCAATTCTTGGGAGTAAAGCTGCCTTCGGCGAGGACGTGTCCAACATTCTTGGACAAAAATTTAAAAAGTGGAAAACTGTGAGATACTGCTATATGAACATTGAAGGATAATGGTCTATTCTTCCGATATGTAGCAAAATCTTTTTTTTATAGTGTTTCCATCGCTCGCATCGAGCAGTTTGCCATAGAAAAGCAATGGGGAACGCTTTTGACGATAGCTAAAATGTTAATAGCAAAAAAATGCAAGGCTGCCGTCGAGGGATCTGCGGATATATTTGATCATTATAGCGAAATCTTACAATATATAAAAAAATTGCGCTCACAAACTCTTTCCAGTTCAAAAATGCCTTTGTCCAGAATTGTTGGGTATTTGTAGGTGTTCAAACATCTACACACAGCTCATGCTAAATTCATACTTGTCTTCACTGCTGTGTATTATATGGTATCCTTTGCTGGTGTTAGCAACGTTGAGCATGAGACGGAAGACCGTTTCCCAGGCGATAAGCTGCACAAAAGGTCATGTAGAAGTATAATGTCTCTTCCCGAAACACGTTGCAGTGCCAGTAAATAAAGGGTGGGAAAGGAAGCATAAGTTTCGTTTGTGAATACGGGAGTAAGAATGGCTGGACGGTTAAAACTCAGGGGACGTACCAGAGTGTGCCTGATGGCCACGTAGGAATGTATAATGTGCCTCCAGTCTACGGTCACGGCCTGTGTCGGTTCGTAGTACGCGTCCACGTCCGCCATGCTGTTGAAGTAGGACTTGTCCGAGTCTGCGATGCTGTCCAGCACCCGTTCCCGTAACTCCTTTGCTATGTCCGCGGACTGGAGCAGCGACATCCTTCAGAGGGAAATAAGGGCGTAGCTGTACTCACTAGCAACCACTCGAGCACAGACACACGGAAAACTCTTTGAGACAGTTACGGAGTTGTCGCAATCAGAAATTGATTACTAGTAATGATGTAACGAGAAGGACGTGCGAAGCACAAAAAAATACGGATCTTATGTTCTGGACCCATAAGCTACCCGCCGCGGTGGCTCAGTGGTTAGGGCGCTCGGCTACTGATCCGGAGTACCCGGGTTCGAACCCGACCGCGGCGGCTGCGTTTTTATGGAGGAAAAACGCTAAGGCGCCCGTGTGCTGTGCGATGTCAGTGCACGTTAAAGATCCCCAGGTGGTCGAAATTATTCCGGAGCCCTCCACTACGGCACCTCTTCTCTCCTTTCTTCTTTCAGTCCCTCCTTTATCCCTTCCCTTACGGCGCGGTTCAGGTGTCCAACGATATATGAGACAGATACTGTGCCATTTCATTTCCCTCCAAAAAACAATTATTATTATTATTATGACCCATAAGCTTTCCATGCGGTTTACTCCAACAAGTTATCATTCAGGAGTGCACAGAGAACACAAGAAGTAGACTCAAACTGCCCTTTAATTGATAATTATTCGCGAAGCACTTCTGAACATCTCTCGGTAATATGAGGGCAACGATTTTCGCGTACCTGATGCAATGTAGCGGTCTTTATTAGTTTGCACCAACGTTACGTACCTAACGAGCAGGCAGCACAAGTGGTGGAAGACATCTGCGTTCCACAGGCAAACGAAAATTTTGGATTGCGCGTTTATCACTTAAAGATGTCTAACTTCCATGTGTTGGATATCCAGAGAGCTAATTCGTCTAACAAAGGCTTATACCGCTAGTATGGATGTAAAGCTGCAACAGAACACGCAGGAATTCTCACTGGGCAGAATGCTGGTTCAATCCTCACACCATTTAGTGCAATGCGTGACAATTTAACCATGTCTCGAATCCATCTAATTCGGACTTCTGCCCAAGCTTTACCTTTCAAGGTTGAGGTAGCTGGCTGTCCGCACTTAATTCAAGACCTTGCTCAAATTGATAACACTGTTTCCACCTCAAGACGTGGCACAACACAGAGCAGAGGACGTACTGGCGCCACGGTGTGTTTATGAGTAGTGTCTGAACTCTTGTCTCTTAAGAACACGGTGCAGCATCTAACTACCTTTTGAAACCGAACACTCTTTCCTGCGCTTGTGCGACAGGTACTGCAAAATAACAGGCTTCCTTTTAAATGCCTAACTTGCCCTCCCGCGGTTATTCATTTCAGGCTATAAACTTTTCCAAGTGCATGATCGCAGTATGTACAGTCGGCAGCAAAAGTTTGTAGGAAATGTCTCCTCGGGAACAAAATTATTGCAGCGATACCGGGCGACCCAATCTGCTGCTATTGGTACCAGTGGATTAAGAATGCGCGTACCCTGATACTTTCAGGTGTTCCAGGCAACTGGCTCACACGGTGGCTCCGAAAGAAATATCTCCGCTCGCAGATTCTGTGAAGTTTGGCTGCGCAGTGTTATTGTGCTTTTTTCTTTCTCCTTTCTTTAACCCCCCCCCCCCCTCTCTTTCATCCGCTTTCTCAAGGTAATAAGATTTGCTGGGCTAACTCGTTCACACTCATGAAAGGTGTAATTGATGAAGTTACACCCTTAATCAACCCTTCCTCAGTATGAACCAACTAGCCCGGCAAATCTTATTGCAACATATTTCTAGTACCATGGGCTTTCCCTATCTACACAAGCAAGATCGGATGCAGCGATATCTTGTGCAAGTCTAACTACAGTTGACACATGTCTGTCCTGGTCTGCACTTCTAAATGTCATGTGTGTTCCACCATGTTGTCCTAATCCTTTCGCGCAGTTAAACCCTTCATTCTTAAGGCATGGAACAAATATTCATCCACGGTTTGAAAGTTAACGCGCTTTTCTATACTTCATAAACTCGTAGCCTTACGTCACCACACGATCGCTGCTATGTGTCCCGAGACTGGAACTGGCAGACATAACGCTCCTCACCGGTAAGAGCTGCGCACCACTGCCTCCTTTCATCGTAGCCTTACGTCACCACACGATCGCTGCTGTGTGTACAGAGACAGGAACTGGCAGGCATAACGCTCCTCACCGGTAAGAGTTGCGCACGACTGCCTCCTTTATCCCTGCCTTCGCTACGACGCCCAGGCGCGCAGTGTCGTTGAAGTGTTTGACGAAGGCGAAGTTGAAGAGGCGGTACGTGAGCAGTGCGCATGCGTCCTGGGCCCGCTCCCGGCGTTCGCTGGCGCTTCCCTCGTCGTTGAGAAGCGTCCAGAATGGCCACATGTGCAGGTGCAGAGCGTAGCTGAAGTACGCTCGCACCACCTCAGCCTTCGCCGACTGCATCAACGTTGCCACGTGTTTGGTGTACGACGGGGACCTGCGCATGTCGGTGATTATAAGTACTGCAACGCTGATCAATTATGATTTCAATTTCTATTTTATTTGTTTTATTCTGCAATGCATAGATGCATCACATCACACTGCCACACGGCTATAACCACTCTAGTGGCGCCGCCATGCAGTTCAATTACGTTAGTTTGCAATTGGTGAATTTTGACATAAGCTGAACTTTGCTGACTCTTCGTCTTTGCTCGGGATCTTTTTCTGCGTGTTTATTCCGTCTAGTATTGTTCCTACCCAATAAGGCTGCCAGTTGTCAATTAAAATACACGGAAGGATAATATGCGCTGTTTGACAATATACAGGGCGATCAAAATTAATCTTTACAGATTTCCTAAAATCAGGTACTGAGTGATAAATGCAGTCCACCTCTACAATAACTTATGAAGCCAGGGGGACTCAAAGTGAGATCGTAACTGTCATCGTCAGACGCCTAATTAACTAAATATATAAAGTAACCTTTTTAGCAATTGAGGCTAGAATGAGTGTCTATATTCTAAACTTAGAGGCGGTAGCATTTCTAGACTACTCAAACTGGTAGAATTCTTATACAGCACGCGTGTTTCGAGATATTCGCCCCCAGAGTTACCACCGATGGCGCGTAATTACGTATGTGGGCGTTAATTGGCAGTCGATGCGACGCTCCTCCCTAGTGTGACGGAGTTATTACACGTAGTGTATCTCTTCCATTTCGATGCGCTAGATTGAAAGGGAAAAACAGCCGTCAGCTTCACCGGCTGCCCTATGTCGTTGGCAGACGAAAAGGTTGCGTCACACCGGGAGGAATTTCGCGGCGGTCGTCACCGCCTTGCGGGCGCAAGTACGCAGACGGAGCTGAGAATTTGGACCCGAAAATATCCCAGAACACACTCGTGCTAAGAAAATTCAACTAAATGGAGTTGTGCAGGATATGACTGCTTCGTTGTTTCCAATCATGCCCGCTTACTACAGTCACTACGAAGTTGATTACTCAATTTTAGATAAATGGGTGTCTGGCGGTGACAGTTATCACCTCACCTTGTGTCCCCTTGGCGGCATAACTTGTGTTATGAGCCATAGCGCAGCAACAAAACAGGGGACAAACACAAGCGCTTGTGTTTGTCCCCTGTTTTGTTGCTGCGCTATGGATCATAACGCATACCCACTAGCCCGAACCATCACCTTGTTAAGTTATAACTTGTGTGCAGGCGTGGATTTCACGTGCATCTCAGCGCCTAGTTTTTAAAAAATCTGTAAAGCTTGATTTTGATCACCAGGTGTAAGAAGAGTTTTAAGGTTTTGCGAATGCACGCGGGTTCTCTAGTGTATGTAGTGCGAAAGAAAAAGCATGCATTAGCAAATTATAACATTTTCGTAGCAATAGGAACAGACAGCATCACTTTCTGCCGTACAAACATCAAAATAAAGACGAATGGGGTGACTATATAATTTTTTCAATCACCGAAAACTTGATGTAGTTATCCTCAGTGTCCGTACTCGCCAGCCGTGTGATTTTGCGGTCACCTTGTGCGGTCTACGTACCTGATGATGACGCATGTGTTGTCGTCCACTTCCAGGTAACCGAGGAAGAAGGACTCCAAAAAGCGTTCCCAGCGCCACTCTCCTTTCAACTGAGAGGCCAGAGAGCCGACCGTGGTGCGAGAGAAGTTGCTCAAGGGCTTGACGTGGTCGTCCGGAGGACCGCTGAACTTCCGCAGGGACCATGCAAACTGGAGGGCTTTGTCCACAGACTTGGGATCTTTCTTCATCCTTCATCATCCCAGACATGTCGCCAGAGGAGGAGGAGGAGGAGAATAAATTTTATTTAATAACAGAGATAAAAGCCTTCCCGGCAGAGCTGCTCAGTCCAAGAGCCCTGTGTCTTTTCCTGCCATCCTAACCCGGTCAATCAGTTCGCGCTGCTTATTCAGCTCGTGTGGCTAGAAGAGCGGTCTCTCAGGAGGTTGGGGTGGTTGCGCTTTGTTGCAGTGAATGATGGGTAAATAACTATTTTAACTAAATATATCTATCTAGCTAATTAATATATTTAACTATTTAACTAATTTTAACTATTTAAATAACTAAAAGAACAGGAAAGATACCTCTCACCGCGTCATTACTCTATGAGAAGCTTTGATGTCTGGTTTCATCCGCAGGGACAAGGTGAGGTTTTACGATGGGGTTGCAGGGTTTGGGGCTTTTGTATTCAAACAAAGAGCCGAGAAATCTCCACTGCCGAATTTCAATTAGAGTTGTTTCTACAAAACGGCGAGTTCTAAAATTTCGTCCGCAAAGACCTGGCCTTGTGAACTACGCCTGCAGATACGGTAACTCCACAATGGGCCGTGTAATCCTCATGCACTGTTGTGTGGCGAAATTGGATATGAAATTGGATCTTCTTTTCGAACACCTTGCAGTTCGAAGTAAACACAGCATTTCTAGAACTTTCTTTATCAAAAATAAATTCGGTTTGGTTTGGTTTCAAGGCTTTAATTTAAAGTTCCAAAGCGACTCAGGCTATAAGCATGGATGGATGGAAAACTTTATTGCGCAAGCGAGTTTGGACCCTTCAAGTGCTCAGGGGCACCACACAACGCTCACATTACGCGCATGTGTCCAGGCCACGAAGGGTATGGCACTGGCACCCCGGTTCACAAAGCGAAGTTGGGTGTCCGGGTCCTGCGACGCAAGGAGGGCGGAAGCCGTAGCGGAGGGCTGCGGATAATTTCGACCACCTGGGGTTCTTTAACCGAAGCAATGTCCTCGAAAAAAATCAATGTGGATTAGCTCAGCTAGTCCAGGTATATAAAAATCGAAAGCTGTCGGCCGTCATTGTGTTCACTGGCGTTGGCATTGACAACTTTCTAGACGCCGATGATTTTGAGGAAAGGATAATAATAATAATAATAATAATAATAATAATAATAATAATAATAATAATAATAATAATAATAATAATAATAATTGGTTTTTGGGGAAAGGAAATGGCGCAGTATCTGTCTCATATATCTTTGGACACCTGAACCGCGCCGTAAGGGAAGGGATAAAGGAGGGAGTGAAAGAAGAAAGGAAGAATAGGTGCCGTAGTGGAGGGCTCCGGAATAATTTCGACCACCTGGGGATCTTTAACGGGCGCCTAACTGGATCTCTGGGTCAGCGGACGCTTCAATCGCGCTTTGAGGTACGTGGCGGTGGTGAGAGAGCGATCTGGGCTGCATGCATTAGCGCTGAGAACGTTGTGGCAGACACGCGGCACTGCAGCAATAGGCCGCAGCGTTCGCGACGCGGCGAAGTCACGTGATACGTTTCTATGGCAGTGGCACAGCAAGGGCGTTCAATATCAAACTGCTGACCACGACGAAATCTGAGCCGCTAGGCCAATAAAGCTTTCGCTTCAAAAGCACTTCTTTGGGGTGGTAAGAGGCGGTCGACTCCCTGCCCGGATTACATCGGGCCCTGCTCAAATGCGCACAACAGGGGAGCGCAATATATACTCACAGCTTCTCAACTATGCTTCTGTGTCTTCTCGAGGCCACTCCGGGCATGCCCAGCACTGCGTCCCCGTCGACCACCTCAGGCTCCTTGAGCACGATGCAGGTATCGTCCGTCAAATGGAAGACGCTCACTTCGAACAGGGGAAAAAGCTGCAGGGTGCGGGACACCTCGGCGGCCCAGGCCTCCGGCAGCCTGTGCGCCTTGTCCACGTCCCGCAGGTACTGTCCCAGGTCGTGCTGCAAGGTGTCCTCGTCGTGCCTCGAGCCATGGCAAGCGCGGAAGAACTGTGAAGCCTGCAGGAAGTAAGCGGAACAGCGAATGCCTGAAGGCGAAATCAAGACCGGAACAAGCAAGGAAACAAGGCACAAAACTCTAACCAGATAAGTAAAAACTGCTACATGTCCACAGAAGGCTCCTCGTGGCATTTCAAGGAGTCATGGATGCCGTTCCTTCTTCTCGTGGTGGTGAGTGAGCGTGTGCGTCATCAACTGCTGAAGCACTCACTAGCGTCGCCCAGACTCTCATTCTCCGCAAGCTTCGCAGCAACATCCTTCTTATCCCAGCTCGCCTGCACTTCTTTCGCATGCGGTCTGAGAACTCCTGACCTAACTACCCCTCAACCTATGCCAAACTTTAGAAATGTCCCTTTCATTGCCCAGTAGCCCTCCGAACTCCATTCTTTCCCTTGCCCTCTGCTCCTACCTGCAGTACCTGACTGTCGTAGAGACCAACTTGACGATCAGCGTGCCCTGGAGCTCCATGCCCAGGTTATTTCTAGCGTTTTACATGACGCTCTTCACGAAAGTGCCTTTCTCTCTCTGAAACATTCGCGTATTAACAAGATAGCGCTAGGGGCTCGTTTCAGCGGAAAATCCGACGCCGTCGTAGTCAGCGACGGAGTGAGTGAAAAACCCGAGAAGCAACCTAGGTGGCCATATAGTCATGTGACCTTGTGCCGTCACCAGAACCTTCTCGAAGACGTGATAGTAACTGCCAGCACCGAATTTGCCCGGACGTTGCCTTAACTAAATACTATCTACATAAAATTGGTGCATCAAGTAGCCCTCTGTGCCCCACATGTGGTGTGCCCCCGGATCTTCCACACTTTATCTGTCGCAGCCAAATCTTTAACCATCGCAAGTCACTGTTAAGTGCTTTATGACTCGGACAGGACGGTCCCGTGTACCTGCATCATGTCCTTGGACCCTGAAGGGATGCGGCTTCGGGTGCGCGCGGGACAAAAACATTATTACTTTCCCTTAGAGACACGGGCTTGGTGGAAACTTTGACAATCATGCGTGTGTTTGTGAGTGCGTGAGCGTCGAGTATACTTGATTTCGCCATTCACCCTTTCGTTTAAAGCGAAAGCTTTACTGGCCTAGCGGCACCGATTTCGCCGTGGGTTGCAGTTTGACCTTCATTTGACCGGAGCTGCACCACCGCCGTCGGCTTGGCGCATGCGCTCTCCGCAGCTGGGTCGCCGCGCGCCTGGCTAAGAGGAGCGCCACGCTGGCCTGATCAGTGCGAGCCTGTCCATGCATGAGAGCAAGGCTGGGCCGTCTTCTCTGAACGTTGCGGGGGGGGGGGGGGGGCTTTGAGTCGTCGTCGTCGGACAGCGGCGTCTGACCACCCACGGGTATCGCCCGGCGAGATGCTTCACTGGAGAGGGTCCGCTATGCCAAGCGCGCGAAGCTAGCGTCAGAGAATAAGAGCGAGCTGGCGCGCCGGGGCATGCGAGCCCAGACCCATGGGAGAGAACGCCGAGGAGCCTGCGTGCAGTGCACGCGCGCAGTGTTATCGGAACCAGGCAGAGCCTGATCATCCAGCCGACAAAAATACTTCACCGACCATCGGGCAGTCTTCGTAGCAATGAAGGAGCAAAAATAAAGAGTGATGCCACAGCTCAACGACTGTGTCCAAAGCTGTCAACAACACTCTTGCAACTGTGATTAACCAGGCTTAACCACAGCACAACTGAATCTTTCGCTTCTATATCCAGGCTTAGCCACAGTTAAGCCCCAGCCATTTTTTTTCCTTTTCCTCTCTTCTTCACCCTGATCTTATCTAATCTTCTCTTCTTTCACCCTGACCTGGAGTAGCATGCTAGGCCAACAACCAGGCAGACCTCTCCTGCTTCATTAAAGTTTCTCTCTCACAACCTCCTCAATTATGAGGTAATTGCTCACCACGACGGGTTATGGTTAAATTGATGATCGGTCGCGAGAGGATGTTCGGGAAGGGCAACCTGGGTCTCACAAGTACCAATGGTGGCTATGTCTGAAGCAGCCTCATGCAGGGGCAGTGGCGCATTGTTTAACCACTGCACCACTGCGCCAGGGTTGGCACGCAGACTCCCAGCCATCTACGACTGTAAAAGTGTAGAACGACCAGTTCCTCATGTACGGGCATTAACGCTATCGCCTCGCGGGCTTAAGGCGGAGCTCAAGTGTCTACTCGTTTTTTTTCGACTCACAAGTCAGTGCAAGGAGCGGTTAGAATCTTGCACTGTGTCATGTTTAAGTGCATTAGGAGTACAATCTGAAGAAGGCCTGGCGTTAGCGGGGCCATGAATAAGGGTTGATGTCTTAAATATAAGCATAAGCTCTTAGTCGTAACGACCTCAAAAGACCATCTTTAAGGCAGCAAAAAAGGAAGTGCCGCATTTTAAATAGAGAGAAATCCTCTTAAATGAGCTAGTCGTGTCACACGTGCCACGTAAGAAAATCAGAAGACGTTAGAGAAAAGAGACAAGATGATAAGGACTGCTCACTGGTGTAGGAACTTATTCACTCAAAAAAGAAGTGCGACGGCCGGAAGCTATATCACAGCTGTCCCGAGAAAAAGACTGCTAGGATAGAGGGTCCATTATGCACGTCTTGCCAGACATTCAGGACGAAGATTAATGCGCCAAGAGGGCAAAGGCTCGACAGCTGCGTCACTTCAGAGGGGCGCCTTGAACCACGCGGAAAGCAGAAATCGTGAAAGAGGGCAGAAAGAAAGAATGAGAAGGAAGGGCTCGAACACGCCACACATAATCTAAGGCGCCCAGTGGTCGATCAAGGAACTCCCCGTACCCCAGCGCACTGCACATCCCCCTGGTGGCTGAAATTCCACAGGAAAAAAAAGACGTCCTTATTTTATTCATCGGTCAAGTGACTCTTCCAGTGCCATTTAACTCATTTTTTAGTCAGACCCACCTGCGCTTAGAGCTATGGTGTCAATAGTCCCCGTACCCCAGCGCACTGCACATACCCCTGGTGACTGAAATTCCACAAGAAAAAAAGACGTCCTCACTTTATTCACTGGTCAAGTGACTGTTCCAGTGCCATTTAACTCATTTTTTTAGTCAGACCCACCTGCGCTTAGAGCCATGGTGTCAAAAGTTCCCGTACCCCAGCACACTGCACATCCCCCTGGTGGCTGAAATTTCACAAGAAAAAAAAACATGTCCTTATTTTATTCATTGCTCAAGTGACTCTTCCCGTGCCATTTAACTCATTTTTTAGTCACACCCACCTGCGCTTAGAGGCATGGTGTCAATAGTCCCCGTACCCCAGCGCACTGCACATCCCCCTGGTGGCTGAAATTCCACAAGAAAAAAAAGACATGTCCTCATTTTATTCACTGGTCAAGCGACTGTTCCAGTGCCATTTAACTCATTTTTTTAGTCAGACCCACCTGCGCTTAGAGCCATGGTGTCAATAGTCCCCGTACCCCAGCGCACTGCACATACCCCTGGTGACTGAAATTCCACAAGAAAAAAAGACGTCCTCACTTTATTCACTGGTCAAGTGACTGTTCCAGTGCCATTTAACTCATTTTTTTAGTCAGACCCACCTGCGCTTAGAGCCATGGTGTCAAAAGTTCCCGTACCCCAGCACACTGCACATCCCCCTGGTGGCTGAAATTCCACAGGAAAAAAAAGACGTCCTTATTTTATTCATCGGTCAAGTGACTCTTCCAGTGCCATTTAACTCATTTTTTTAGTCAGACCCACCTGCGCTTAGAGCCATGGTGTCAATAGTCCCCGTACCCCAGCGCACTGCACATACCCCTGGTGACTGAAATTCCACAAGAAAAAAAGACGTCCTCACTTTATTCACTGGTCAAGTGACTGTTACAGTGCCATTTAACTCATTTTTTTAGTCAGACCCACCTGCGCTTAGAGCCATGGTGTCAAAAGTTCCCGTACCCCAGCACACTGCACATCCCCCTGGTGGCTGAAATTCCACAGGAAAAAAAAGACGTCCTTATTTTATTCATCGGTCAAGTGACTCTTCCAGTGCCATTTAACTCATTTTTTTAGTCAGACCCACCTGCGCTTAGAGCCATGGTGTCAATAGTCCCCGTACCCCAGCGCACTGCACATACCCCTGGTGACTGAAATTCCACAAGAAAAAAAGACGTCCTCACTTTATTCACTGGTCAAGTGACTGTTCCAGTGCCATTTAACTCATTTTTTTAGTCAGACCCACCTGCGCTTAGAGCCATGGTGTCAAAAGTTCCCGTACCCCAGCACACTGCACATCCCCCTGGTGGCTGAAATTCCACAGGAAAAAAAAGACGTCCTTATTTTATTCATCGGTCAAGTGACTCTTCCAGTGCCATTTAACTCATTTTTTTAGTCAGACCCACCTGCGCTTAGAGCCATGGTGTCAATAGTCCCCGTACCCCAGCGCACTGCACATACCCCTGGTGACTGAAATTCCACAAGAAAAAAAGACGTCCTCACTTTATTCACTGGTCAAGTGACTGTTCCAGTGCCATTTAACTCATTTTTTTAGTCAGACCCAACTGCGCTTAGAGCCATGGTGTCAATAGTCCCCGTACCCCAGCGCACTGCACATCCCCCTGGTGGCTGAAATTCCACAGGAAAAAAAAGACGTCCTTATTTTATTCATCGGTCAAGTGACTCTTCCAGTGCCATTTAACTCATTTTTTAGTCAGACCCACCTGCGCTTAGAGCTATGGTGTCAATAGTCCCCGTACCCCAGCGCACTGCACATACCCCTGGTGACTGAAATTCCACAAGAAAAAAAGACGTCCTCACTTTATTCACTGGTCAAGTGACTGTTCCAGTGCCATTTAACTCATTTTTTTAGTCAGACCCACCTGCGCTTAGAGCCATGGTGTCAAAAGTTCCCGTACCCCAGCACACTGCACATCCCCCTGGTGGCTGAAATTTCACAAGAAAAAAAAACATGTCCTTATTTTATTCATTGCTCAAGTGACTCTTCCCGTGCCATTTAACTCATTTTTTAGTCAGACCCACCTGCGCTTAGAGGCATGGTGTCAAAAGTCCCCGTACCCCAGCGCACTGCACATACCCTAGGTGGCTGAAATTCCACAAGAAAAAAAAGACATGTCCTCATTTTATTCACTGGTCAAGCGACTGTTCCAGTGCCATTTAACTCATTTTTTTAGTCAGACCCACCTGCGCTTAGAGCCATGGTGTCAAAAGTCCCCGTACCCCAGCGCACTGCACATCCCCCTGGTGGCTGAAATTTCACAAGAAAAAAAAAACATGTCCTTATTTTATTCATTTGTCAAGTGACTCTTCCAGTGCCATTTAACTCATTTTTTAGTCAGACCCACCTGCGCTTAGAGCCATGGTGTCAAAAGTCCCCGTGCCCCAGCGCACTGCACATCCCCCTGGTGGCTGAAATTCCGCAGGAAAAAAAAAGACATGTCCTTATTTCATTCATTTGTCAAGTGACTCTTCCAGTGCCATTTAACTCATTTTTTAGTCAGACCCACCTGCGCTTAGAGCTATGGTGTCAATAGTCCCCGTACCCCAGCGCACTGCACATACCCCTGGTGACTGAAATTCCACAAGAAAAAAAAGACGTCCTCACTTTATTCACTGGTCAAGTGACTGTTCCAGTGCCATTTAACTCATTTTTTTAGTCAGACCCACCTTCGCTTAGAGCCATGGTGTCAAAAGTCCCCGTACCCCAGCGCACTGCACATCCCCCTGGAGGCTGAAATTTCACAAGAAAAAAAAAACATGTCCTTATTTTATTCATTGCTCAAGTGACTCTTCCAGTGCCATTTAACTCATTTTTTAGTCAGACCTACCTGAGCTTAGAGCCATGTGTCAAATGTCCCCGTACCCCAGCGCACTGCACCTACCCCCTGGTGGCTGAAATTCCACAAGAAAAAAAAGACGTCCTCACTTTATTCACTGGTCAAGTGACTGTTCCAGTGCCATTTAACTCATATTTTAGTCAGACCCACCTGCGCTTAAAGCCATGGTGTCAAAAGTCCCCGTACCCCAGCGCACTGCACATACCCCCTAGTGGCTGAAATTCCACAAGAAAAAAAAAGACGTCCTTATTTTATTCATTTGTCAAGTGACTCTTCCCGTGCCATTTAACTCATTTTTTAGTCAGACCCACCTGCGCTTAGAGCTATGTTGTCAAAAGTCCCCGTACCCCAGCGCACTGCGCATACCCCTGGTGGCTGAAATTCTACAAGAAAAAAAAGGCGTCCTTATTTCATTCATTTGTCAAGTGAATCTTCCAGTGACATTTAACTCATTTTTTAAGCAGACCCACCTGCGCTTAGAGCCATGTTGTCCAAAGTCCCCGTACCCCAGCGCACTGCGCATACCCCTGGTGGCTGAAATTCTACAAGAAAAAAAAGGCGTCCTTATTTCATTCATTTGTCAAGTGAATCTTCCAGTGACATTTAACTCATTTTTTAAGCAGACCCACCTGCGCTTAGAGCCATGGTATCAAAAGTCCTCGTACCCGAGCGCACTGCCCATACCCCTCATGGCTGAACTTCCACAAGAAAAAAATGTTACCTTATTTTATTGATTAGTACGAGGGAGCTAGTACGAGAGAGCCGCAACTCACCTTGTTGTGCATTAGCGGGGTGCGTGTCCATCTGAACTGGCTCCACTTGCCCAAGACCGAGCGCACTTCGACCAGGAAGTGACTGAGTGCGTCTTCCCTGAGCGAGGGCCTTCTTGCGTCACCACTGCACGCGTACTCGTGGAAGTCCCTGCGACGAGGATTATTAGCAAGAGGGCTCGCGTCATAATTCGAAAAAGAGGGGTTAGCAAAAACACGTGATTCTCGCTCACTTGATATGAAGGAGACTAATGCGTCATGGATTCGAATATTATTATGATGGGCACGCGGTGTTAAATCTGAACGGAAGATTTGAGGAGCCTCATATCATAATGGTTGTATAACTGCGTAATGAATAAAGCCCACTAGGGAAATGTTCCTTACCGCGATTCCTATAATTCTGTTTGTGTCCAACATATAGGCTACATACGTGCTACGCGCATGAATATATATAGGTGTCTATATATTTTCCACATCACATAAATTCCGTATTCACATAATTCAGCATGAGAGACTCATATGGAGCGTTTCAGCATGGCTATGCCGTTCTTGACGGACAGACTTTAACAAGTTACAGATGCGTGGGAAAACAATTACTGTTGAGTGATTAGTCCCACTAATCAGTTTGGGTTTAATTCCTGCGGAAGAAGAAATAAATGTCTCGCCGTGCATCGAACCATTTGGTTTAGTTTACGGGCGTTTAACGTCAAAAAGCGACTCAGGCTATGAAGGACACCGTAGTGAAGGGCTCCGAAAATTTCGACCACCTGGGGTTCGAACCTTTTAGTAAAATGGTTTGCCGGATCAAGAAGAAACAATTGTTTCCCCGAAGCAGCATCCCATAACTTCGTTCACTTTTGTACGCATAGTCGAAAGCTTTCGAAACTTAAAGGCGGGGAAGGACTATCTCTCTAAATAAGGGCCAAGCCAACAGAAAAAAGCCTCACGACCAATTTCTGCTATTTTTTAGTTGAAAGCCACCAATTAATAATACGCTCAATAGTTCTGCAACCGTTTAAGCGGTCCCCAGGCCAATCTCTACGAGTCAGTTACATTAGTGCGGCACCATACGCATGTGAAGCACGAAAAGTAAAAACAAACAAGTAAAGTCGCCGCTCATGACTGCTGCCTTGTTGACTTTTGAGCATGCGTGCAACCTACGTCGCCTATAATGCACGAGGTTCTCACGAGAACGCGCTGCAGCTACCGCGAGCCACAAGCTCCCGGCGTCCCGCATTTCTTTCGGTGCCTTGGTGGTATATAGTACATAGTGCAGAAGCTTGCACCTTGGACTGACTGCCTTGGTTCACCTTCGCGTAGAGCTGTGAAGGCGCCTGCCCTCTGACAGGGGTCGTTTCCAAGAACATTCGGCTGTCGGCATAGCGCCTTCACACAAGTTGTACATGTCCAGACAAATAAAAAGGGAGCTCACAATTTTTACTAAGCCAATGATTACAGTCTAAAGATGAGTAAAGAGCCCACTTTCCAGTGTTCTGCGAAGAAGTCATCCGCTGTATGGCTAATTGCCGGCATAAATTTTGATGCATGAACGAATTAAATGTCTACAGTTTCAATATCCCGTTCCAGCCTTCCAGTGATAATACATTGACTGATTATATATCTGTGGACATACCCTCCCCTGGAAAGCTACAAAGGACTCAGTGCACCGCTACGCAAGGCGTACACTGCGTACCAGTCCGCACATATGAAAGGATAGGTTTTGTCATCCGGGTGGACTTAGTGGGAACAGTAGACGAGGAAGAGTAACATAGCATTAATAGAATACACGGGATTGCATGGGAGCTCTCGACAGAAGACAATCGAAAGGGTCCGTAACTATCACGTGAGGACATACACCTCACTTCGCTCGGTTCACCTGCAAAGGTTCACGCCTGAATGTTCCTCCTGCAAGAGACATCCTGTACCACATGGCAGGGGCACGTCAAAATCTACGAAACATCAGTATACCCACTTCCCACAGTCCCCTGCTATGTGGGAGGAGCTGATAGCTGACCCACTTCCAGAGCGCCAGTTATGGTTGGTGGACCACGCGCAGAAAGTCGCCAAGGATGCTGGCCTCCAGGACTAAGGTAACGACCCACAGGCATCGGTAAATCAAGCAAATAAGCTTACTCTCATTTTCACTCTCTCTCCTGAATGGGCGCCCCTATTGATAGCGCCTGCGGCGTCTATGCATTGTAACACGACGAGGTGCAGTACGCATGCATTCTACGCAGGGGTCTGGTCCAGCATTAGCGCGTACATGACCGCAAATTTCCAGATCCGGCGCACAAGTAAAAAGAAGCTCGGCTCATGAGTGCGGGATAAGTGTTCAGTTTTGCACATTGTTCGTAGCTGTGCACCGCAGTACACACCTGCAGGGGTCCAGGCTCCAGGCGACGTTGCGGCGCAGGTGCTTGCCCTCCTTGGTGCAGTGGTCCGTCTGGCAGGAGAAGATGAACGGGGTCCTCGGGATGGGTGCACCCGGGTACCGGCCATGGCCAGGCTCGCCGAGAACCTCCCGGATGTACTGCCTCACTCGCTGGTGCTGCCACGCCGCGAGAGGGACGTGAATTACAACTGACCCGGCATGGACCCCTCGAGAGGCTCGTGAGTACTCGCGGTCGGCTTGAGTAGGTATGGTGAAGTTGTTTGTAATGGTAAGTATTGCATTAACTAGTACGGGGCACGTTGTGCGAAAGCAGAATGCCCGATAATTTTGTACAGTCAGATACAGTGCAATAATTGAGCATGAAATGCGCTTCGAAGGAGGCCCAACGGCATCAACCGTCGATCGTGACATCGTGGTCAGCCGTCTTGCACCCGACCGGTAAAACTGCCGCGGTAACCACGTTGATTCTGACCAATACCGTGAAAGTTGACAAAGGTAACATTCTAACAAAATTTTAAAGGTTCAAGCGCTCAGAAGTGCAATAATGCTCTCCTTAATGAGATTGCAATGCTCGTTGCAGCAGTGAGTCGTCAATTTGTACTTCTTTTTGCGCAAGTATTCTGTCTTCCAGAGCCATGATGGCGCCTGAGGGGGCTGGGATGACTTTCTCTCCAAACTTTTACTCACCGCCCCAATTCATGTTTTTATCGCTGTTCTGGCTTGCAAAACCTGCCTCTGCTCCGGAGGCTATTAATTGTACGTCGAGGAAGTATGTCTTTGCATTAGAACTCAAACAGCGTAAATGTTACTTTCCAGTTTTAGAACATGTTTTCCATTCAAATATTTCGTTAGGCTTTAAGTAACGGCAAATAAATTGCATGTTTTCTAAGCTGGCTAAACTGCACAGATACTTTGAAAATATGTTTGGCTGGAAGGTGGATTCCAGTGTGCGAGTAAACGATACGTATTCAGCAGCAAGACGTGAGCCAACCTGTCTGGCCAACCGCTAGCCGACATGGTCTTCAATGCCAGAGCCAACCTTTGATACGGCTTGCGTCTCCGATAAAAATGGACGTCGACCAGTGTCTAATCTGTTACCAACCGTCGGCACATCGTCGGTAGATGCCCATGCCTGACTGAGCATGGCCATGAGCGCAACGCGAGCTCGTACCTCTTCAATGCGCCCGTAGATGGAGCGCTGAGTGGCGTAGATGACCAGCGCGGCCGCCCCGATGACCGCGACCACCAAGAAGCCGACAAGTAGGGCGCTCTTGGTGCGTCCCAGCGCTTGGAACAGGTCCCGCTGGACAACCCTCGGAGAGGCCCTGTCGTCACCAATGCTGGCTGCGACGCCTTCGTTGGCTGCGGCGACCTGCGGGGGCGAGGCGGCCGCGGCTTGCGATGTGCGGTTCACGACACCTTCCATCTGTGTCATGGTCGTAGACTTCTTCTTCTTCACCCCAGGTACATGGCACATACCCACGCGGGTGATTAGACGTCTTGTCTTCTTCGTCTTCTTTTGCTTTTGCTTCTCAGGTAGGTGGCATGCGCTCTTGGCGTTCGGATACTCTGCTATGTATTTGGTAGAAGTGCGTCTTAGAAGGATGAAAGTTCGGACTGCTCTTAACTGTCGTCCACGTGCAGATGAGACTCTCAAGAAGAAGCAGGACCGAGAATATGGCCCGAAATGTTCAAAGCCGAAATGTTCAACGTTAGCCACTTGTGGATGTGTGCAGAAAAGAAATCCTCCAGGTCCAATATACTAAAAAAAGTTGAACTCACAGCCACTAGCCATTAGGGTTGACGACCTCTTGAGGTTGATTAACAAGATGGCCCAGGAGGGAACTTGCTTGGCTTCTTGCACGACAATTACTTTCACCACTCCCTATAATGCTCGTGCATAGGTAGCCGAATCGTGTGTGATATGAGGAAGAATTCAATCAAAATAATTGTTGTGTGGCATCCAAGCCCTGAGTTTATCACCGCTCGTCACTGTGATGTGAAATAGAAAAGCATAAAGTCTCTCAATCATACAATATTATTTAGCAGTTCCGCTTCTAAGAATGAATTGCTGCTGAACTAGTTGATGTATGGAAATGTAAGCGAGTCTCGTGCCGTGCGTTGTTAAGGTTTTGTCACGGTTGCAAACTTGTTGGCTGTTGCGTCCATTGCATTACCCAACAGGCAACCATTGTTCTTCGATGGTGATGGAGCGAATTTCAAGAGCGGGTAAACACAGCAAGGACGGCCAAAAATTAAGTGAGCAGATGACATTAGAAAGTTTATTTGCATAGGGAGGTCGCGCAGCTGGCGCAGGACAAGATAAAGTGGATGCCAATGGGCAACGGCCTACGCAAGCCGATGATGATGATGACTTCAGTTACTCCCTTCATCGCCAGGTCTTGCTTGCGGGACGGGGTAGTCAGTGAGGTGAAATAATATAGACGCTGGCTGTATGGCGAAATCTAGTGATCTCATATTACGATGCCGGCACTTCTCTTGCCTGTAATTACCATGCATACAATATTAAAATGTGAAACGAACGCACACATTCATGGGATAATACAAATCATGCCCAGATCGTGAGAGCGTAAACAAGGAAAGCAGCCGGCCTTACTGTAATCAGGTGGAATCGGTAGTACCCTTATCGTTGTCTGATCCTAATTATTAGAACCACACTGGCTTCGCTCGGTGTGCCGATGTTCATTACATGACGCTATGCAAGCATTCCTCCTCAACTTTCGAACGATATGAAATGACCACCGGGAATTGAAATTACGTTTTACAGTGGAAAACAGTAAATGGGCAGGATACTATCAGGAAAAAAGTCCGCATTTCATCACGCAAAAGTCATTGAGTTGTCCGGATCGTACGAAACTGAGAGCGAATTTTGTGCCTCAGCGCCATCTGCTGGGAGATTTGAGCAACAAAAGGGCGGTGCGACGACGTTCGCAGTAGATGGCACCACCTCAGCACGCAGCTCTTGCTGTGTCGTTTGACTCTCTCGCTCTCTCCTCTTCTTTCATCTCCCTTTCTGTCTCTGAAATGGAGCAAGAGCATCGTCACGCTTCTCATCGCAGCTTTCTTGCTGTATGTAGAATGATGCTTGTTCCATGGGTGAGAATAAATAATGATCTTGATGTCAGACATTGCATGCTTGGTTCCAAAGGTTGTTTGGCGATAGTTTTTTTTTGTTTAATTGAATTCATATATTTACAGCACACATATACAGAGCGTTCGTCACAAAGGCGCTTGCTTCTTCCCTTACAAAAATGGTCTATAGACAGTCTATAAACTTCCTATAGGATCGATTGCCTTCCTATACATATTTCTTTTTGTCTATTCATAGTCTATAGTCTGTCTATAGACAAATGTCTGCTAACAGTGTATGGCCATAAATCTATAGATTGTCTATAGACTGTCTATAGGATTTGTATTGCCTATAGACTGTCCTCTAGGGTTTGTGTATAGAGCGTCTATAGATTTAATAAACAGAAGTCTATGAACAGTCTACAGACTGTCTAAAGAAATTTTTGTAAGGGTGAGCCCCGTGTGGTGTTGCTCATGAGCACCCGTGGTAGTAGTTTTCTCCGTGGTAGTAGTAGCTCCTTTTACGTACATACATAACGATGCACGGCGCGGTTCATCTTTAGAGCTAAACAACTCCCGTGAGCGAACAAAAGTGTTACAACGTCCCAAGTAATTTTAACTGTTGGAACAAAAGTTATAGATATGAACCAATTTATGAACCGGTCTCAACTGCTTACCCAATGGTGCAAGCAGGTTGGGATAGCAGAAAGTCATCAACCAAAATCTCAACCAAGCAGTTACTCTATTTGAAAACCCGATTTGTAATGCGAAACTCAGCAGGTATTATCGCGACGTACAGTTAATGAGTAGCAACTTCTCATTCCTTTCATTCAACTGCGCTTTGCTTATCCCTGAACACGAATTTTAATGGTAGATTAGCTCTTCCATTCTATTGACATTGTCTCTCGCATTTGTGCACGCCGCGATATTACTTCTGAATAGTACGTCAGCAGCGTTTGTCTGTAAAGATTGAAGTTCTGGCTCCCTTTGCAGTACACCACACTTGCAAACCACTCTTTTGAACCATATCACGTGTTCATATGAGCATGATCCCGGGTACGAAAGTTACATAACTGGACAAAGAATTTATAATCAATTTATTTTATTTTATCTGCTTCCTTTTAACGCAAAAAAGGTTGCATACGCCCAACGCGGTAGGACTTTTTCCGTCCATAAATCGGTTCCCACGCATCCGTCATTATTATTATCGCCGGCTACTTATTCTTTTCCCCTCAGGACCAAGCTTCTCTGGACAACTCTATTTCCGCGGTTGTTTTCGAGCTACAGCAGAGCAGTTTTAAGAGAGCGGACCTCGTTACCATATAAGTCCGGATGTCACACCCAGCAACATGACAGTTTCCTTTCTTGACTCAAAGCTGTGCGGTGATTTCAACCCGGAATATGTTCTGGAGTGTTATGGGCAGAAGATAGCATCTGTAGAAGATCGCGGCAGGCTATGAGACGAGGCTTAACCGCTGCCCGCAGCGCATGCACTCATCCGTGTTTTAGGCGCGACAGCTCGGCTCTTTCAAAAAGCCTGCCGGTCGTCGACCCTGTCGCCGACGCTGCTGAAGCCATATTCAAAGAGCTTGAATGCCGCCCAGAAGAGTCAACCAAAGGAGCGTTCTATTAGGTTGGATGTGGCATTGACCGGGAGATTTCAGTAGGACATCAGTACTGACTTGAAGTTCCAAGCAAGAAACTGGGAGTTTGGCACCCTAAATAATAACAGAAATAAATATTCGAATAATTAACAATTTGAGTAATAAAATGTGGAACGTAATATGACTTGTAAAAATTAACATGCCATTTCAGGAACGCCCCCGTGGCAGGATTTTACAAGTAACAGAACTGGAAGGCTGTGTCTTAGAAGCGGATTTCCTATGAAGCTAGTGGCAGTACAGGGCAGTTGAAACACACTAACTGCAGCAGAATTCAGTGACCTCTAATAATATTCACATCATTTCTGTAAATTCTGTGCTCAAAGTTGCAAGACTCGGCAAAAATTTGAATGTGCATAACAAACAGCAATCCATACGGTTGCGATATATAGAGACGAGTAATCAAACATCAGCCGGTGGTAGGAATGGCGGCCAGCTTTCCTCATCGAGCAGTTTTATGTGGAAACACAGTGATAACTATGAAAATGTATTCCGCATATACCCCCCCCCCCCCTCCCCGCTTCCCAAGCCGCTCCATCCACAAGACACCTATAACTCCGCCCTGACTGGAGATGCATTGCGACAGAAGACGAGCATAAACTGGATGCATGCTTCCATATACCTAAGCGGCTGAATGGGTCCTCGTAATTGTCACTTCTCTTGAAAAGCAAAGGAGAAATTGTGAAACTTGGTAAGCCTCAGGGAGAGGTAGAACTTTTTCGGATCCTTTGTTGCTTATTTACAAGCTTCACGACAACCATAGCACAACTGACACCGTACCCTACAATAAGCTGACCAGAAGCTGTAATCAAAACAATATCCTGGTTTCTTTAAGAGGTAGTATGCTAACTCAGAACCCATGACAGAAATACGGAATTTATTGCCAGTAATTAGTGATTGCACTGGTTTTTCTTGGCGCCCTTTTAGATCCTCAGTATAGCGGCGATTTTCTTCTGGTTCCATTAAATTATTTCCCGCTTCCATCAACTTTGATCTATGTTGAATTTGGCTTCCCTGGAGATTAACCCCACAAAATAATTTATGCTTCATTAAAAGAAGGAAGTGCCTCAGGGTTCGCATATTCCACGGCATCGACGTCTATAGTACGATGTAGTGACTTCTTTCGAGGACGCCCAATGTTGCTCTTGGGTGAAGATGCAATTGTTGACACGTCTTGCGTATTTAGCTCTTTAAGAGATGCAGGTTTTCTCGGCAAACTCTAACTTTTTGCCAACTGATTCGGTGCATTCTTTGACACACCTCAGCCACTTTCTCAGTCCTGAGAAGAAGGCTGAGTTTTTTTTGTTTGTTGTGGTTGGGAGCCTCGAGATCCTTGCCTAGGCAAGGATGGCTGCTGAGGTTACCAGACCCTCTTGAAAGCTTTTCGTAGTAACCATTTCTTAAATGGTTTAGTTTATGGGGTTTAAGGTTACAAAGCGACTCCGGCTATGAGGGACGCCGTAGTGAAGGGCTCCGGAAATTTCGACCACCTGGGGGTTCTTTAACGTGCACTGACATCGCCAGTACACGAGTCGCTAAAATTTCGCCTCCATCGAATTCGACCGCCGCGGCCGGGATCGAACCCGCGTCTTTCGGGTCAGCAGCCGAACGCTATAACCACTGATCCATCGCGGCGGCCCGTTTGTTAAATAAAACCTTTGTCCGTAAAGTTCCGAGACTGAGTCCATTAAAAAAATGCGTTTAACATTGAAATGATTTGTGTAGCACCACTTCGAAATAGTCTCCCTTGCAGTCTATACACAGCTTCCAACGCTTCTTGAGGTCTTGGAAACAGTTGGAAAACACTTCTTTTGGCAGGGTTGTCAGCTCCTTGTCGTGGTGTCTTGAATGGCCTCCACGCTCCCCATCCGAGCGACATTTTAGGGCTCTCTTCACAAGAAGAAACAGGAAAGAATCGCATGCGGAGAGGTCAGGCGAATATGGCCGATAGGGAAGTACAGTAATGCTGTGCTTGGCGAGAAATTTTGTCACGCTGAGAGCAGTGTGCGGCCTTGCGTTATCGTGGAGAAGGCTCCATTGTCCAGATGCCCATAAGTCAGGGCGACGGCGTCGCAGTGCATCACGCATGTGTCAGAGCACGCGGATATAAAACTCCTGATTCACCGTCTGCCCTTGTGGGACGAACTCGTGGTGTATGACACCTCTGGAATCGAAAAAAAACTATCAGCATCGTCTTTGTTTTGGTCTTCTGTCGCCGCACCATTCTCGACGCCGGAGAGCTTGTGGACCGCCATTCGGCGCTATGCCTCTTTGTTTGAGGATCGTATTGAAAACACCATGTTTCGTCTACAGCAATGATGCTGTCGACGAATGCAGCATCCTTCCCTGCCTCGGAGAGCAAATCAGCGCTCACTGATGCCGGCGTGTCCTTCTGGTCCTGTGTGAGGGAGTGCTGCACAAGCCTGGCATTCAGCTATCGTTTCCCCAAGCTCCCACGCAAAATTTGGTGGCATGTTGTCTTACTAATGTCGAGAGCATCTGATAACATGCGGACTGTAATGGTGCGGTCTTGCTGTATGATTTCCCAGATCCGAGCCACGTTATTTTCATTCCGTGAGGTTGAAGGGCGCGCCTGCCTTGTGTCGTCTTCCACCGACGCTCTCCCCGAAACGAAACTCTTGCGCCACTCGAAAACTCGCGCCCGCGATAATGGCTCGTTGCCGTAAGCGTCACAAAGGAGCTCATACGTCTGCGTGGCTGTCTTGCCAAGCTTCACACAGAATTTTATGTTTACACGCTGTTCGAGGTGGACGTCCATCTCTCCACATTCACTCACAGTAGAATGCGCAGACGACTAGTGACAACGTATTTTTCAACATGTTGTGCCATCTAGCGGCTGCACAGCAATTAACATAAATAGCTCAGGTTAGCCCGAAAAGATGGCGCTACACATACGCACCAACATTCGTTTTGGGGAATGATTTCTAGAGAAGAAAATAAATCAGTCTCGAAACTTCACGGACAAAGGTTGTATCTTTCGTTTGTCATCAATAGTTAGTACCAACATTTTAGGCGCTGCACCACCGATGATTTTTCACATTTCTATAGAACTCTGCAGGAAACTTTTCGTATACCTTGAGCTTGGCACATGATGGCTTTAGTTGCCTATGTGCAATAAGAACCAACACAACACAACACAATCTTGCGAGGACGCATGGGGGCAGACTTTCACCCGGAAAGGCAAGGCGTGCTGTAACACCGAAGCTAGAGATTAGCGACAAAACAATGTATACCCTCCGGGCACGCTCACAGTCTTGAAGTAATTTTCTTTCCCTTGTATGTATATCTATTGCACACAGAAGACTTCACTACCCTGAGCCACCTCCAGTGTAATCTTACTGCATGACAGGAATGGCCGAGTGACATTCTTCGCAGACGACAGCCATGTCTCTTGTTTGCTTCCGCCTCGGGCGGCAGACGAGTGGCTGCTGATGGATTGCCGGGACGCCGCAGGGCGAGGTGGCTTAAGCCATAGCCGTATCCATAGTCGAGCCGGAGTCATGTTGTAGAGCTCGAAAGTAGGCCGCGCGACTCTAGGCATCCTTTTTCGCTGCTTTTGACCCAAGCTAGAGACCCAAGATCGACAACAGCAAAAATGGACGAAAGTAATGAAAATGGCGCCTTCTCCTGGGTCAGCAAGCTGGAAGCCCGCCGAATGACACTGGCTCTCTCTCTCTTTCCCTTCAGGCGGCAAGGATGAGCTGATTTTGCGTGTTTAGTGTTTGACTTGAATATGCTTGACGAAATTTGGCGCGTTGGGGCGGCCAGAGCAGAAAAAAAAAACATTGAAGTTGTATATGTAAAGTCCAGAACGGAAATGAGTCGCACACCGTTTTTCAGGACAGAATGTCAGCGACAGTTGGGCGCAAAGATTGACCAGTGTCCGATCCCTCACGCGAGCTAAAGTCGGTGGCCCACTTTTAAAAGCGGCGCCTATCGGCAGTAGGCGGAACTTTTTTCCAGTGCAAGGAGGCGCCCATAAATGCGTGTATTTATTTGTTTTATTTTTTCTCTCGCGGGGATCGCAAGTTTTAAAGGTTCTAAAAATATCTGCTTCGTCGTTTCCCCGTCAGTTCAAACCGTAGGCGGGTATGTGTGTACATCGTCTAGCAAACACCGAGCAGTGTTGGGAAAGTTGAACCTGGCGTCTTATGCAGTTGAAAGATAGATACTCGCGCTCAAAATCCAGATATGAATATCGACTGAGAAAGTCCAAGGGAGCTTGAGTACACCCGGGAATTAACTTGTACTCTGATAAAAGGAGAGAAAAAGAAACGGATTTGGACGGTTAGTGAAGTCACCAACACGAAAATAGATAGGTAGAAGTACCTACGATTGAGCGGCAGGCGGAAATGCTGTACAGCTTAGACCGGAAAGCTCAGTGAGTGCTGCCCGAAAGGGAAAAAGCGACTGTAAGATGAAATGAACCTCTGGAGTAGACGAAATGAACTACAATTTTAGGTCTAATAAAAATTGTTTTCATGATTGTCATCATCACCAGATTGCGTTGTGTAGCGTTAGTCTAAGAAGCGATGAACTGTGACAAGCTTCGTGCCGTGCGCAAACTAAGCACCTTAGATGAAGTCAGCCAAACGGACAAGTACATAATGAAAAGACCAAAACGGTCGAGCTCTGTCTCTGGAAGGTTTTTGTGAACGAAAAGAAATGCAGGCACATAAAAGAGCATTTTATCAGTGGAAGCTGAAACGTTAATAAAAAGCGTACAAATCAGAACTGATGAATTCACCAGTGCATGCTGCTCCGGTGGAAAACTCATCCTAATACCATGCATGATTGACTGATGCATGTGGTGCTGTTCTGGTTATAAGAAGTGCCCCAATGATCTCTCTTGGAAGCTGACTATACGTTGTGATGATAAAATCGACATTTTATCGGCATGCTGGCTTCAAGTACACACACGGTGCTATTCTTATTCTCAACGTCGAAGAAGTCATTATCATGGCTGTACACAGCTTACTGCAAAAGCTCACGAGCGCAGATTAGTCGTCCTTATCTTTAAAGCATCAATACTTAGAAAAAAACGCAGACTTTAGGCATAAAGCTCATTAAAACCTCATGCGCTTTATACAAGTCGCCGTGCTATTGTTCTGTGACAAAACGGTGGCCCTGGGGGGTGCAGTATCAAAATTCCGATGTTGCAAACGGCCTAAAGCTGCTAATCATTGCTTTGTTCTTTGCCACGATACCTTGCTATCCTAGGACATTCTTCAGGCGCCCAGAAAAAAAAAACGCTATGGAACATTTGGTTCTTGTCAATTAACCAACGAAGAAAAAAAACAACGAATCTTTCACGGGCCTCCTAAGCGTTTAACGTTGATTAAGCTGTTAAGTCTCCAGAAATGTCACATGATAGATGGCGGTGCACAGCCAGCTAAGTAGATGCAATTTTTCATTTCATAATCAGCGTGCGTTGGTGCGTGGGATACGTACCCGACGCAATGTTTATTCGTATTAATAATGAATAATTAGTTAATCAGTTTCTCTCAAGAGCCCTGCCAGGCATTGCGGAGATGGGGACACACCAAGTTAGTGGCGACTTTCCGGAAACTTTCGAGGTCTGCGATTTTGGCGAGCACGTGGTTACTATCGTTTGACATGAAGCAATCAATATAAGAACTGCTTTGGCACTTTGTTATTTTTTCGCAAGCGAAATTAATTCGCAAAATCTCCTAAACGTCATAACGTGTCTTTGCGTGTATGAAAGATGGAGATGGACCATCCCGGTATAATCCTGAATGCATCCTGAACGCAGTAAGCAACGAGCTTCGTGGATATTCGCAAAGATTCGACTGTCATGCATTCCAAAGCTTTCAAGTCAAGTGAAGTCAAGTCGGATTTATTTACATCATTATGATGCGGGTAGGCTCAGGCAAAAAGCGAACAATTTTCGCTTGAGGGAGCCCGAGCCCCCCCCCCCCCCCCCTCCCCCCCCCCCCCCCCCCCCCCTACAGAGCGTACAGCAAGGGCAAAAGGAAAAAAAATCGATACATACTACGTAACAGAATATAATACAAGAAATATTGAACCATCGATATGAGCTCTTCGTACATGCTGATTAATACGCAGGCGGTAACAGAGATGCAAATGCCATGCGTGTCACATTTTAACAGAATGGCAATACAGAGGCGCACAAAAAATACCCTCTTAGAGTTTGTGTACTAGATGCTTCAAAAGAAAAACGTTCAAAGATGAGTTTATTTAATAACCCAGGAATTGCATGACGCATCATCTGTCGACCATGTTCTGTACGGCAAAAGGGAACGTTCTAATGTTCGTGTTTTCGAAACGAGTATTACGATGAGTTTGGTTTGAGGAATGACATTTATATTTATTTTTTATTTTATTCAATACTGCCAGCCGCCATTTGGTAGCCAAGGCAAGAGTGGAACAAGCGTACATCGTTGTACAACGCGATGCAACAAAACAAGCACACACAAAATAAAAAAGCGAGCACGGAAGCAAGAACAAATACTCAGCGTTTCTAAAAAAAATGCAAAAATAAGAGCATGAACTAACACATTGCGTCTATAACAGAGACACGACAGCAGATAGAAGAATCTTGGTTTGTCAAGCTGACCACGTCACGCGGAAGCCCGTTCCATTCTGATATTGTTTTTGGAAAGAAAGAAAACTGGTAAGCTTTAGTTCGGCATCGTGGCACTACTATTGTCGAGTTGTGTTTGCCGCGTGTTGGGCGAGAAGTATTTTATTCCATGTAAGAGTCAAAATTAATGTTTGCTAAATTATTAATAGTACCATGCAGCAGTTTTAAACGGTGTAACTTGCGGCGGGATTGAAGCGTCTGGAGTTCAGATTGCCTTAGTAGATTGGTGACAGACACGTGTCTACCATATGCGTTGTAGATGAATATTAGTGCTTTCTTTTGAACACCTTCGATGCGATTTATATCTACTTGGGTGTGCAGATCCCAAAGAACGTCTGCATATTCCAGCAATGGGCGTATAATGCAGTGTAGGCTGTTAATTTTGTTTTAGTTGTGCAGTGCTTTAGGCGATTTCTTAACAACCAAAGGCTGTTGGACGCCTTTGAAACCAAATGCCCGATGTGCGAGAACACTATCAAGAAGCGTCCACGGTGAGAAATGGATTTTTTATACCTTATGGCTAATAAAAATTCGTATAGGTTATAAATCGGTATAATTTGTGAGCACCAGCAAGCGTTCTTATGAAGACTCCGTATTTTGCATTGTTACGTATCTTTACGAGAGCCTTGTAGTCGCTTGGTATCCAGGACGACAGAAACCAGAGTTTAGGGGATCCGGCATTTTCCAGTTTTTAATGACGTTACCACGCTTGTAGGTATATTAGCACTTTTGATCTTTCATAAAATTTCGTCAAATCAAATGGTTCATTTAGACGTACATCCAATGTGCGAACTTTGAGGCAGTGCTTTCGGGAATGAATCAGCTAAACCAGTGCAATCTTCTAGTTGCATCCATGGACTGAACCCATCGAACCTACGCGTGACGGTTCTGAACCTGTGCCGCTTCTGAATCAGTCAAGTTGAAGAAGCAATTTCTGAGCTCATCTGCGGCTATCTTTGCAACAGTATATATTATTTGTCTCACTGATTCGTCAGGCAAAAACAGCAAATTTCTGGTCGCTTTGAATGTACGGCGTCTGGATCCACATTACAAATTAGTGATTTCAATGGTGTGTTAGCATTTTTTTAATGTCTCTCCTTAAAGAGACGATACTCTGGACGATTCGATAGGGGAAGAATTTTGCATTTCATGCCTATAATAATAATTGTCTTTTTGGGGAAAGGAAACGGCGCAGTATCTGTCTCATATATCGTTGGACACCTGAACCGCGCCGTAAGGAAAGAGATAAGGGAGGGAGTGAAAAAAGAAAGGAAGAAAGAGGTCTCGTAGTGGAGGGCTCCGGAACAATTTCGACCACCTGGGGATCTTTAACGTGCACTGACATCGCACAGCACACGGGCGCCTTAGCGTTTTGCCTCCATAAAAACGCACCCGTTCATGCCTAAAAGGACGAATTCTTGTGCCAGAACAGTCGCTCCTGAAACTAAAAGCTCGCCGCGCTTATCTTCATGATAGGTAAAGGTTTATACATATTGAGAAACTACCGCTATTGATTGATGTTGCCGTCTACCCTCTCGTTTTTTTGCACCTACTCTTTGTTCTCTTTCTCCTCATCTTCAGTCTTTGGCCCCTAACTCAGTGCGTGTTAACATGCTTCATAAAGGGTCAGAACTTCAGCGCATGCGCAAGGTACAGTTGCGTTGTGCCCTGTTGCACATGCGGCTGCACGATTACTTGCTACCTAAAGTCTCCCATCAGGAGTTGATTAATCGAGGAACAAAAAAAAATTGGAGGACGCTTAAGCTTCGCCTTTAAAAGTGGAACGCGACAGCGTGTTGCAGCGCTGCCAGGGAGTCAACAGAACGCCATCTCCGGTTCCGCGCGACGTCTTTCCCGCGGGAAACACCTTTGAATGCATTTTTCATTTTTTAAATTGCTTACATAATTAATTGATCATGTACACACTCAATTTTCTTAATTACCATCATCAAGCATTGGCTTTATAATTCTGAGCATTTTGATACCTTTGAACCCTCTTTTTCTATTTTTTTTTCATTTATTTAATTAATCGATTAATTACAACGATTTCGTTAACTCGTCATCGCCTATCACACTCGAATCAATCATCAATGACTAGAACCAAAAATTACCATGAAACGTTCTTTTTTTGCGCAGCCCTCGATTATTTCCTACACGCAGTGCCGACTATCTAGCACGCCCACGGCTTTTCGGCCGAATGAGCTGTATACGCTCTCGCGTAAAATTGGCAAAGCTTCGAGTTGTTTCATACACCGCCAAACTTTTTTTTAACCCTTTTAGCACAGTCTTCATCACAAAAGCATACGACCACCACATTGGTTTTTCACCAAACAAATCTTTACTATGATGTTGAGTGTTTATGGCAGCTTTTTGCGGGCCGTCCGTTAATGGGGACCTTCGGATAATTCGGACATTTTTTCCAGTCTCCCAGAGCGCACATTAAAGAGGTTCCACTATTGTATACCTATAAACTCACAAAAATTGGAACAAGAAAAAAACGTTTTGAAAGAGCGTTTGCTTGAACGTTCTTCGTTAGGTCACTTTTAATTCACGGGCGCCTAGCGTTGACCGCACTCGTAGACCTACGTCAAATCGGCGAGACTTAGTGAGGTCACTGTGTTTCGTTAACTCCGTTCCGCGCGCTTTGCAACGCCCGTAACAGTGCCGTGGGCGCCGTGCCGACGTTTGGCCCGGTTGCATTCGTGCCTCCAAAGCGAAGCTCAAAGGTCACACGAAAACTGCGTGGGCGTTCTGCAAGCGCCTCGGTGGCAACGGTGACTTATATTCGCCCGCATCTGTCAGATGCCCTCGGCGTGAGGTCAGGTCGCGGCCACGGCATTCGCTACCAGCGCAAGCAGCGAAAGAGGAATGCTTTGCGTACCAGCCAATGGCGATCGTGAAGTAAAAGCGGTGATTCCGGGAAACGTTGAAAAAATAAGCGATGAAAAATAAACCAGCAACAGAAATGAGAACCGCGTGATTCCCTATACAAGAGCTTCTTTGGAAACTGGGGCAGCTAGGACGCCTGTGCGTAATGGTGAACGGACTAGAAAACTCGAGATTCCGGGGATTCAAGAAGGCAAAAAAAAAAGAAATAAGTGCGTAGAAAGCCTCCTCCCGCGTAGTATGTATAAGTGTGCCTATATTTAACTGCATTGATGAATTTGACTATTAAAAGTACTTGAGATAAGTAGAAGCTGGGGCACATGTTATTCTGGGATGCAAAGCAGTTGCTCGAAAGAGCGAAGACACAGATATCTCACACCCTAAACACGAGTTATACCCGCTGCGGTGGCTCAGCGATTAAGGCGCTCGTCTACTGAGCCTACTAAGGCGCTCTACTACTAACTACTGCTAAGGCGCTCGTCTACACATCCAGCATGTTTGTTCTACTGCCTCCCAGTTCTCTCTTCAAGTTCCTTGCAGCTATTCCCTAAATGCAGGAGCAGACAGTTAAAATTAAGTCTGGTTAACAACCTACCTGCTTCAACCTTCCATACTTTCATTCTCTCTGATTAGCTTTTGACAAATGTGATGTGTTATGCTAAGGCAGGCAGCTACTTTTCTCAGCGTTCCTTGTTTTGATGCAGGAATGCATTTGGTTTATGGGTGTTTACCGTCCCAAACCTGTTTACAGAACGTATTCCGAGGCCTGAATTGAGAACAGTTGGGGATAAGAGTTAATGGAGAATACCTAAATAATCTGCGATTCGCTGATGACATTGCCTTGCTGAGTCACTCAGGAGATGAACTGCAAATCATAATCAATGAGTTAGACAGAGGAGAAAGGTGGGTCTAAAATTTAACGAAGCAGAAAACCAAAGTAATGTTCAACAGTCTAGCAAGTGAACAGCAGTTCACAATTGGCAATGAGGTGCTGGAAGTGGTAAAGGAATTCGTCTACTTAGAGCAGGTAGTGGCAGCTGATCCGGATCATGAGAGGGAAATAACTAGAAGGATACGAATGGGGTGGAGCGCATATGGCAGGCTCTCTCAGATCATGAATGGCAGGTTACCAATATTCCTCAAGAGAAAAGTGTACAACAGTTGTATCTTGCCGGTACTCACCTACGGGGCAGAAACGTGGAGGCTAACAAAAGGAGTTCAGCTTAAGGTACGGGCAACGCAGCGAGGTATGGAAAGAAAATGATAGGTGTAACGTTAAGAGACCGGAAGCGGGCAGAGTGGGTGAGGGAACAAACGCGTGTTAATGACATCCTAGTCGAAATCAAGAGGAAGAAACAGGCTTGGGCAGGGCATGTACTGCGAAGGCAAGATAACCGCTGGTCCGTTAAGGGTAACGGAGTGGATTCCAAGAGAAGGCAAGCGTAGCAGGGGGCGGCAGAAGGTTAGGTGGGCGGATGAGATTAGGAAGTTTGCAGGCATAGGGTGGACGCAGCTGGCAAATGACGAGGGCTAATTGGAGAGACGTGGGAGAGGCCCTTGCCCTGCAGTGGGTGTAGTCAGGCTGATGATGATGATGATGACCGTCCCAAAGCGACTCAGGCAATGAGGGACGCCATAGTGAAGGGCTCCGGAAATTTCGACCACCTGGGGTTCTTTAACGTGCACTGACACCGCAAAGTACACGGTCCTCTAGAATTTCGCCTCCCTCGAAATTCGGCCGCCACGGCCGGGGTCGAACCCGCGTCTTTCGGGTCAGCAGCCGAGCGCCATAACCACTGAGCCACCGCAGCGGCGCAGGAATGCATTTAACGCTGGCATCTTCGCCTCGGAGTGCCCGTCCGTACCACCACAAAAGTGCTGAAAATGCAATGCACCGGAAAGAAGTTTAAATCTCGCCTGGTTTCGAACCAACACCTTGGATGGCCACGTGGCAGCGTGTGCGACTCCGCAAATAGCCCGGATATCCCCTTAACGCTCCTGCGCATGTTTCTAGGAGGCTTTTCCACTTGCGAGGAAGAGCGGTGCCGCACTGAACGTTAAGAAGCGACGCCTTCATGGTATACAAGCAGCCTGCCGAAACGAGAAACGGAGCCAGGAGACGCGATTCCGCAGCCCTCCACTGCGGCACCTCTCTTTTCCTTTCTTCTTTCACTCCCTCCTTTATCCCGTCCCTTACGGCGCGGTTCAGGTGTCCATCGATATATGAGACAGATACTGCGCGATCTCCTTTCCCCAAAAACCAATTAACATTAACATTAACAGGAGACGCAACCACTGGATGGACGCAACGTGAACAATGATGCAAAGAAGATTGCTGCTTCGATCACTGATAATTTCTTGGGAAGAGACGAAACGACGTTCCTGTACCCATACATCAGGTGCAACGCTGTGAAAGGTACGGAAGTAGTCCGTGCGGAAAAATAAAGGGAGGCGTGTTAGTCCGCGCTTGTTCTGTCGCCGAGTGGTCTAAGGCACGAGAAAGCGACGGCTTGTCGTCAGCAGTAATAGTGCATTTATTCAAGCTCATGACAAATGTGTCGTGTAGTAAGCCTGCAGGCAAAACTTTTAGTATGTTTCGCTTGCCACAAGGAGAGCACTACTTTTTGGTCGCGGATGCAAGCAGCGCAAACAAGAGCGCTAGCTTTGACAGCGTTGCACCTGATGTATGAAACGGAGCATAGGGCAATTTCTCCTGTCGCGTTAGTAACTCCAGGGCGAAGCGCCAGCCAGAGGTCCTGCAGCCGCATTCCTACTCTTCTTTTTTTATTCGAGAAGTGTGTCATGAGGCATAAGTTGAAAAAGGAAGGGGGGGGGGGGGAGAAATGATGCACGGGATTGAAAGTTAAAAGGAGTGAAGAACCGTTGCGCTGAGGTAGTCGCAGAGGTTGCTAATGAAACGGTTGTCCATAGTCCACTTCACGTAGTCACTTTCGCGGTTCCACCACAGGCCCACCTCCCTGAGGAGCCGTTTTCTGATAGCAGCCGTCGCTGGGCACGTCCACAACAAGTGCCGCACATCACAAATGTCCGGTGCAGCGCTACAGTGAGGGCACCTGTCAGGTGCTGGCAGTTCTTTGGCACGCCACCGATGACGGACAGATGGTGTCAGAGCCGCACCTGCCCGAATCCGGCGCACGGATACCTCCTCCTGCCGAGTAAGACTACGGGGGAGAGGGTGCGAACACGAAGGAATTAGAGCGCGTGTTCGCTGGCGCAGAACTTCGGAATCGGAAACATGGGACAGGAACGGATCTGGGGGAAGAGGGGAAGGTGGCGGATCGTCTAATGTAGAAGATGAGTCATAGCATCCGCTTGAATGTTATGTGGATCCTGGGCATGACCGCGAATCCAGTGTATGCGCACAGGACTTGGATACATTGCGCAGATCACATGAATTGATTGTGAAATCTGGAACGTTCGTCGAACAGCCTTAAGCTGTTTAAGGGCGGTGCGGGAGTCGGTGTAAATATGAACTGTATTGAATGTTGGAACGAGCGGAAGGGAGCAATGGCATTATAAATGGCTTGAAGTTCCAATGCAAGGGGAGTGCACGTATCCGCAGTATACGTCGCGCGAGAGTTGAGATGCGGATGAGATGGACTATACACAGCAGTAACTCCCCTCTCTGCAGAATGTGATGCATCCATGTATAATAAGCACCCTTCAGGTAGATACGCTGCTGATACCGACGGGGAAACAGTGGGGCGATTGTCAGTGAGCTGGCAATAGGACCACGGTGGAAGTGTCTTTAAACGATGAAGTTTGAGAGACTGTTTTCGAGCTCTATTTGCCACCCGTTGGTCGATGATTTCACTGAGTGTATTAAGTTGTGCGAACTCCTGTAGCACAGGTATGGGTGTTAAACGAGGCAGATATGTTATGACGCGCATAGCCTCACGATTGATAGCTTCAAGGGAGTCCCACTGTCTGCGGGTGAGACGTTGAAATTGAGCCTGATATACTATCCGTGGCTGAAGGATAGAGCGCACAAGCTGGCGGGCCGTATGAGCACGTGCGCCACCAGAGCGCATAGCTATGCGACGAATCAGACCTAGAGTAGCGTGAGCCGATTTACGGGTGGCTGTCAGCCACGGGGTGCCAGTACCAGATGTATGGAGGAGAAGACCAAGAATACGAACAGTTTCTACCCGAGGAATCAGAGAATTATGTACCGTAAAATTTAAAGGGGGAGCTCAGACATGCACACATGCATTCCTACGGTAAGGTAATCGGGCCGCGGCACGGGTTAGACCGGAAAATTTTGGAAAACAGAGCACCGGACACAGCGACGGTTGCACCCTTCGGAACTCTGCTTGATTTCGGACAGCACCGGTGGTTCGAACCCACTACCTTCTCTCGCAGCGAAGTTGGTAACCCCGTTTAGAGCCTACGGGGTGGGGTGTTCGTTGAGACCACTGCAGGGTTGCATCACAATGGGAAACTCTTCTCGCCAGTTCCGTTCGCACGGCCACGATCGAGTAAAAGACAGCTAGTGTGACTAATTCAGAAGATTTAGCGGACAGATAAAAAAAATTAGCGGTGGTTTAGCTCTGCTTAAACCTGGAGTGACGCGATAGCTATAGCTGGCTGAGTGGAACTTGGTCACGTGACCAACCACGGGACGAACCACGTGATCAGCCATGCCGCTGAGCCGCCGGTAGCTGCTCCGCACCACGTGACCAACCACGTGACAGCGTGGCGGCGCAGCCACAGCGTGGCTGCGCCGCCACGCTGATGGCTCGAAATGCTACCGTAATGCAACTATCGCTACAAAAATAAAAAAAAATGTTTCCACAAAAGGACGCCTTCGCGCTTCTTGGCATTGGCCAACCTCGCTTACGGCATCGTATTGCGTACTTTTCGTGGGACAGATGATCCCGAGCCACTAACCTCGTCTGTCATTGGATCTGAAAGCTCGTCGCCCTGGCTTTGCCGGATTTCAGGCGTGCACAGCTGATTGTGACAGCTTAGCGGATGAGCTTCAGCGCTTTCTCCCATTCATTTTCTTCTTGTGTGCTTATGTACCATGCTCGCTCTGTCTCGGGCA
Source organism: Amblyomma americanum (assembly GCA_030143305.2). Classification (NCBI taxonomy): domain Eukaryota; kingdom Metazoa; phylum Arthropoda; class Arachnida; order Ixodida; family Ixodidae; genus Amblyomma; species Amblyomma americanum. The sequence continues at coordinate 6,615 of JARKHS020000957.1, read as the reverse complement.
GCCACTGGGATACAGTTTCTTGCGATGTCGTGCGTGCCTTGTATTTATTTACACTATGCTCCCTTTTGTTGCGCAAGCAAAAGAGAACGCTCTTCCAAGTTTTTTGTTGCAGGCACCAAGTCAGACGCCTTGCAGCACTGTACGAATTGTATTTCTGCCTACTATCGGCGACGCGTTTGAGGCAGGAATGATTTCCTAAGACTTTGGTATCTTAGACTTAGCTATTAAGTAACGTCTGAGAGGGAATCAACGTTGGAAGCGATATTGATTATTGCCATTGCTAATGATCTTGCCATCATGACGTTCAAGTACCGCAATGGAAGTGACGCTAAGTTTGAGCACAAAAGTATCGCGAGTTCCAAGGCTGCCATGTTGTTTGGAACACTGGTTACAAAAACTGATATGAAGGAACTCGCACTTTCGGAAAACGTTGATCTGTACTGCAAGCCTAGAAACATTTACACCTACACGAAGTGCGATGAAAGGAGCCTGCTCAAATGGAGTGGTTGTCGGTGCCTTCATTTGAGAAGACCCCGGAACAAATGACCCGTGAACCGGCGACGCATTCAGCCTGAAACTAAGTGCTCAAGCTGGAGCTCTTAACCAGTACTAGAACAGATGAGATATGACTTTGCGGAAACCCTCAAAGAGGTCTTGTGTTGAAGTAGTGTCCCATGAAGTCTTCTACGTTCTTGAATACGTCAAGGTCGAGAGCCTTGTAAGAGCAACGCATGCCCATCCTCCCCTTCTGCAAGTAAGAAAAATGAAGCAAGTAGTGACTGTTCCTTTGAGAAGCAAAGTCAAGAACAGGAGTCAGAAAGAAACAATAAGCGAATGTGTAACATTAAGGGCCTCACTGCATGCTGGCGACTTCGAAGAGACCTTGTATTAATGGTCTTCCGACAATTCGCCAAAGATCCCCACAGTCGGCCTTGGAATGATCCGATTCTCGCCGCAGGAGGGTGTCCTTGCTAACGTTAGGTTGGCGTCCATCGAGTCACTGATTTCTTGTTTTCATTTTTTGAGATCTCAACTCCCCATCAAGAATTTTCTGCAGTGTAGCTAATAGAGTTAACGTGTACCACAATAAATGCCCCAAAGGTCAATATTCATTAAAATGTTTTTGCAGTGTTATGCACTTTAGTCAGGAAAATTATATTTTCGCTTCGTTAGCAATCGTGATGCAACTTAATTGCTGTTCGTTTCTCTTAGTGTTTTCTGCCACTGTTTATAATAAAAAAGATGTATTTTACGCAGGAAGCTTGGTTGTGTTCGCGTTCTTTTGTTCCTCTTCTTGTCCTTCTGGCAGTCTTGCGACTGATACGTTAAATACGTCTCCCTGGAGGTGTGCGCGAGCAGGGGTTCGAGACCTTTCTCGAATTTTTCTACAGATTAAAAAAAATTCTTTCTGTACTGAGTTTTAACGTCCCGTTACCCAGATGGCCCAGTTTAAGGCCCCGTTAACCAAAAAATCCAGTGTCGGAATTGTCGGTGTTTTAGCGAAAAATCACGAGCATGACAATGGCAGGTGGGCCCCTAGGTCACGCGACTTTGCGGCATCATCACAACCTTGCCCACCGGATAGTGAGCTAACTGCCCACCGTAGCAGGTGCCAGATAATTATTGCTCAGTATGGCATGTTTCTGGGCTAGTTGGTTTAGTTTTGTGAAGTTTGGAAAAAATTTACCTTGGCGCAAATAATTCACACAGACAAAACAAGATAGACAAGGAGACAACGGACAGGCGCCTGTCCGTTGTCTTCTTGTCTCTTTTGTTTTGTCTGTGTGAATTTATTTGCGCCAAGGTGGATTTTTTCCAAGCTTCAAAAAAAAAGATAATTATTGGTCGCTCGGAAAGAGTAACCTGAACCGCACAAGGCCCACCGCTGGGATCACCTGCCATAGCAGGGCAGTGGCGCATCGCTTAAACTCTGCACCACTGCGCCAGCAGCGATATGAGGACTCCCACGGATCTATGATAGTAAAGTAGAGAACTACCTTCGGCATATATGGGAATTACTCCTTACACTATCGCGTCATACCCTGAAAGCGGTGATTAAGTTTCCCCTCCACTTTTTTTTTCTCCATCTCCTTGGCTTCTCTCTCGTCGCAACATACTTTCAAGTCGCTTTTTCGTGCCTAAATTTCCGGGCATATCTGTCGTGTAGCAATTTTTCTTCACCCTAAGTTTTTATCACGTATTTCGCCGACGGGTCTCCCTTTTCCTCATTAGACAAATTTTCTTGGCCCTAAGTGATCTCACTATCTCAATCATCTCATCAAACTTGCTCACAAGCGAAGGAACATTAGATAAGGACTGATGCAGCTAATACGTCTTTCCTTGTGAAAGCTCTTCTTTTTTTTTGGAACAGTGACTTTTACATACCCAACAACTCTGGCCAAAAGCATTTTTTTAACGGGAAAAGTTTATGGAGCGACTTTTTCATATATTGTAAGATTTCACAATAACAATTAATATATCCCGAACCAGGAGGACTTTTTATTCAACTAAGAAGTTTCTGAGAAAACTGTATAGCTTTATTTGTAGCCGTATGGCTGCGCTTGGGTGGATGAAAAGGAGTGATTGATAATAATAATAATAATAATAATTGGTTTTTGGGGAAAGGAAATGGCGCAGTATCCTTCTCATATATCATTGGACACCTGTACCGCGCAGTAAGGGAAGGGATAAAGGAGGGAGTGAAAGAAGGAAGGAAGAATTAGAGTTACCGTAGTGGAGGCACCCGCCGCGGTGGCTCAGTGGTTACGGCGCTCGACTACTGATCCGGAGTTCCCGGATTCGAACCCGACCGCAGCGGCTGTGTTTTTATGGAGGAAAAACGCTAAGGTGCCCGTGTGCTGTGCGATGTCAGTGCACGTTAAAGATCCCCACGTGGTCGAAATTATTCCGGAGCCCTCCACTACGGCAGCTCCTTCTTCCCTTCTTCTTTCACTCCTTCCCTTGTCCCTTCCCTTACGGCGCGGTTCAGGTGTCCAACGATATTTGAGACAGATACTGCGCCATTTCGTTTCCCCAAAACCCAATTATTATTATTATTAGCGGAGGCCTCCGGAATAATTTCGACCACCTGGGGATCTTTAACGTGCACTGACATCGCACAGCACATCGGCGCCTTAGCGTTTTTCCTCCATAAACACACAGCCGCCGCGGACGGGTTCGAGCCCGGGAACTCCGGATCTGTAGCCGAACGCTCTAACCATTGAGCCACCGCGGTGGGTCGGAGTGAGTGCTCCCTTTTTACAAATTCCATGCACTGTTCTATCCAAGAAAAATTAACCTATTTGTTCAGTCGCGCGCCGTAGAAATCCTTTCAGTGCAGCAACCGGTATAACGGTGTCAAGTCCCGTACTAAGAATAGAAAGGGCAAAAGAGAAGAAACTAATTTTTTTAGGAACTTCCTGCAAACGCAACAATCGAGTCGACTGCCCCCTAACTCTCGGGTCACGAACTTGGCGAGGTCGGGGCTCTCGTCACGTCCACTGCGTCCGCACGGCCGCTCAGCGTCGTCTAATTCGTCGTAACTTCTCCTCGGCCACCTACAGCTTATTCGCCATTTATAGGTTCCCCGACCCCGCAATAAGACCTGCGAGCCTTTGTGTTCCTTGGACGACGTGATTAAGAGAAGCAACTGCCTAGCGCGGAGAAGGGTTTTTCTTTCAAAACGAATACTTCTCTTCCATGCACGAAAAAGAACACACAGCCAAAAAACAGAAGTTGAGCGGTTTAGAAACACTGCAAACATATATGGCCTGGCCTGAATGTTCTTTTAATTCGATTTGGTCTGGCTCCCTCGCAGAAGTGATCCCATTTGGAAAGAAGAGAAGCAAAGTTGGTGCCGTTTTGTTTCCTGTAAACGTGGTAATCAACGCAGGCTGCGTTAAGCATGAAACTACTGTGATCTATTTTTTTTTGTGCTTTTGAGAGTTTTTATTTTGTTCATAAGCAGCGACTAGCGTGGGGCTGCAAAGTCAGTTTCGTCGTTCCACTAATCCTTTCGCCAGTCTGGTCATGTCCGCCCTCTTTTATTTTCGAGGCCCCAAAATGTGAAATGGCTTCGCACAGCGGCAGACTCCAAAGAGCGCCCGACGGGGAGCGGGAGGGCGGAAAGAAGCTGAACATTTGCGGGCCGTTTAAACCATTTTTTTGTAGCTTTGATTCCCACTAGATGGCGCTCCGCTTAATGACCACTCGCGCCGGTCGTGTTTTGGGTCAAAATGGCCGCCTTTCTGCAACTGGCGCTCCCCTATCATACAATTTTATTTCCGGCAAAATCGCCCTTTTTTCATACAGTTTCCGTCCTTCTGGCACCGTTGTGGGCCCGGAGAAGTTAGTGAGGGAAGGGGGGGGGGGGGAGAATTCAAGCTTGTGACTACGATGTCTTCGCGAATGTCAGTTGGAATTAAGGTTCGTAAAAAGCGTCGATTCAGTACTGCCGCATATGAAATTTGCTCATTACGGATTGAAATCTGGAGCGTCTATCATTCCAGCACGAATGATAGACCTTGCATGTTCGGCTAATTTGAGCGTAGTTCAGTTAAAGATGATACACAGTGCGTCTGAAATTAGAAAAATTATATATTTTTTCTTGCCTTCATCCGTGGGCGAGCTAGTTTCGTTGTAGATGCAAAGTAAAGAGAAGAGAGAAATTTATTTCCAAGTCCAGGCAAAAAGAACATTTAATGTGAAAAAAAATATTGTTTGCGCGGTGTCTTACGCGGTGTCATTGGGAGGTTCTTAGTCAGTTTACTATGCTCGCAGGATCGCAATGAGCTCAAGGAGAAAGCTATGCGGACCTGAAACTTATCAAGGTTTTTGAGAGATCAGTTTCTCGAAACATAACCTCAGAGACGGGGTCAGCCATACAGACACAAGCTGGCGATTGTAGCAACAAGAAGGGGCCGTGCACGAAATATAATACTTCGATGTTCTCTAGGGAGCGTAAAGTTTCAACGTTTGACCTGCATCACCCTAGCTTAACTAGTTTGACATCAGTATACACAATGCTGATCCAGGTCGTAGGTCACTCAATACTCATTGCCCTGAAATAGTAAGTGAATACGTTTGGGGCAGAGAGTACACAGAGAACTCAAAGAATAGCAAAAACAGCGTCCTAAAAATAATACTCAGCATGCGTCACAAAACAAGGACTTAGTTTCCTTATATAGCAAGGCTATAAAGGGCTTCTATGGAGAAAAAAAATAGAGGGGAAAAAGTTCAATCTTCTACCGAAACTGACTTGTATCTTTTTTCCTACCCCGACGTCCGCCGTTGTTTTCCCTATCCTTTATCTCCCTTTTTTCCCCATACGCTGAAATTCGTTACACTAGCGCATGCATCCACGGTGACCGGCCCACGCGAATAAGGCCGTGCCGTCCTCGTATCGCATTTATCACGCTTCCGCTCCCGCCAAAACAATAGCACGTCAGATCGGGAAGTATATACTGCAGTGCCGCCAAACGGCAGCGATCACGTGAGAGGAAGAAATGTGAGTCCGTACGGGTCAGCCGGGAAGGCCTTATTCACAACACCCCCGGAATACGCCGACGTCACGGTAAACACAAGCGAGATTGGGCCCACTGCTGTATCCCTCGCTTTAAGCTGGCCTTCCCTTCTTCCCCCGGTCTTAGGGATATAGTTTTATTTCTCTTGTTATCTCTCTTTCTTCCCTCCCCTAAATTTCTCCATCTCCCCTTACTTCCCCTTTATTTTCCCCAGCCCCTCAAATAAGGCAAGGCTCGCTTTTCTCACGTTTCTATTTTTGTCCACTCTCTTCCCTGTTTTCGAGTCCGTTCTATTTTTCGTTTCTTTCCCATACCTCCCTCACTGTGTCAAGCTTTCCTCCTTTCTCCCTCGTGTCTCCCCATTTACGTTCCTTTTTCCTCAAAGACCCATGTTCCTTCTCCCCTTTTGAGCATGTTCAAAATGTTCCATTCTTTTCCTCCACACGCTCCCCTTCCAACCCTCATTACCTCCTCCTTCTTTATGTAGTCCTCTCCCTTTCTACTCTCTCCATGCCTCTTTCGGCAAGCAAAGTGACGTCCGTGTCGTTGTTTTCCGCGCGTTCCCTATCTCCCATTTCCCCCTTCTCCCTTCCCTATTTTCTCAACCCTATTCGGCAGCGGGCCGGCACCACAGAGGAAACTGGGTCACTGATCCGCCGACCTTCATCTCTGCTGCTTTGACCCCATGCCCGTTTCCTTGTTATGAATGCATTATTTTCTTTGATATCTGACTATATACATGTCTCGAATGAGATACAGAAGTAAACTGTGAATCTTTAGACGCTGCTGTTTAAGAGGCTTCTGCCTCCAAAAGAAAGGTCATTCCTTGCGCCTTGGTAACGGCACTACGAGATCGTGTCCGCTTTGTGTTTCCTTCAGCGGCTGACAATCTGTGAAGTGATTCTGATTTTGTTATTCTTCATTTCTTGCTTGAAAAATAAAAATTGCTATTGTATTAAAATTATTGTCTTTAGTTGGGTCGAGCGTGTGTTTTGCGAACCCTGCTGTACCAATTTTTTTCACCCCTGGAACTTACTTCGCACATCATACCGATATATTGTCAGGGCTTTTTTCTATTTGCGTAGCTGTGCGA